>JAODAL010017238.1:0-78353 GCA_025379985.1 Phyllomedusa bahiana | reverse complement strand
TTACCCCAAAAGACAGCAAATAAATTTACTGTTTTTTTGAATCCCTAAAAATTGGCAAATAGGATTAAAATAAAAATTTTTTTAAAAGGGAAATTATCTTTTGGAATGAGGTCTTCGGAAAAAACCCTTTGGCAAACCCCAAAAAACCCAAAACACAATGTTGGAAAGTGAATCCCTATATTTTCCCAAACTAGCAAATGGGGATTAAAAAATAAAAAAGTTTTTGCAATGGAATATCTGTGAACGGGGTCTTAAGGAAAAACCTTGGCAGCAAAACTCAAATCAAACGGGTTGTTTAAGATTTGCAACTTCCAAATAGGATTGAAACGAGAATTTTTTTCAATGGAATATCCTTTTTTTAAAAGGGATTTTCAAAAGGGAAAGAACCCCTGGCAGAAAAACAGCAAATTCATTACTACCCCTATTTTTGCAACGGGGTTTAACCGTGTCTTATCCACTGGCTGTACCCCCCAAAAAGCTGACATGAAATTTTTGGGGGCACTCAGACGGGAAGATGTAAAAAGTTTACACCAGCAATTTTAAAACTCCCTAAACTTTTCCGGGTTTTAAAATTTTTCCCCTTAAATTTTACTGCCCCCCCAAAACAAATCTAACTAGCGGGCTTTTCCTTTATAGAAACGCTGTTAAAATGGCTGCCTGCATCATTGGAGCATGCCGTCACGGGGACCAGTGGTTCAGTACAAAAGGGTAAAGTCGAAATGGGGGTTTAAAAAAATTTAAAAGTGAAAATTTTTTGAACAGGGTCATGGGATTTCAGCACCAAAAAGAGTTTCTCTACACCCTCACGGTGACTTTTTTTGCAAACTTCTCTAGGTTGCCTGATTAGGGGTCCCAAAAAATTCCCGGGGAAAAAAGGAAAGTGAAAGTAAGAAAAATTTTCCCCGGGAAAAGAAACCATTTCAAACACAAACTTTTGTTAACCCCTACCAAAAAAAGTTTTAGTTTGCTCGAGTTTGGGGGAAAATACGTAAAAGTTCGACCCCGAAATAAACCCTTTATTCTTAAACGGTTCATTTCAACGAAATAAGAAATTTGTTTTGGGTCTTTCTTTTGAAGACCTCCATGGGGGAACTTTCGGGTTTTTTTCCGGGTTTAATAGGGTTTTCTTTCACCCTTTGGCGTAGGACGGGGGTTACGGTTGGGAAAATTTCCCGGCAATTTTTGAAAACTTTTTTTTCGGGCGTTTCCCCACCCAAAGCTGCATCAAAAAACCCGTTAAAGGGGGCCCCCATTTTAAATTTTATTTGGATTCCTTTTAAAAAACCACTTTGGGTATTTCAACACAAAGTGTTTTCCCTTTTCCTTCCCGTTTTTCCCTTTGGGATGCGTTTTTGAGTTTTAAATAAAAGTCCAAAGTAAATTTCGGAAAAAGTATTTTTAAATTGCTTAAAAACGGGGAAAAAGGCTTTCGGGGCAGTTTTTCCCCTGGTTTATTTCAAAATGGGCTAAGTCTCCCAAGGGGCAAAATTTTTCAAAAAAAACCCGGCATTTTTAAAAATCCGCAAATGGGAAAACTGAGCTGGGGTAGACTAAAAGCCGGTTTTTCTATTGAGGTCTTTTTGGCACGGGGTTTACAGTCAGTTTTTGGGCGGATTCTTTATATTTGAATTTGCTTAAAAACCCCAACCCAAAACCAGTTTTGTTTTTAAAAACGGTTTTTAGGAAATAAAAAACAATTTTGGGAAAAATTTCTGGTGGAAAACTTGTTTAAAAATTTTATCTAATCCTCGTAGCAACCTTGTCGGGAAGATTTTCTTCATGAGGGGGGCATTTCAGAAAAGGGTTTTTGGAAAATTCAGGGGCCCCAAATCCCCCGTTTTAAACAACCCTTAGGCTTGTTTTTAACCTGTACAGTATTTTCTGCGGATTTTTTCTCAGTTCATTTTTAAAAATTTCCATTGAAAACCCGGGACAGTACACAGTGCGGGCAAAAGCCCGTTATAAAAAATCGGGTTCCCGGTTGGTCTACACAGCACAGAATTTTTAAAAAGGGTTTTAGTTTTAAAACTTGTCAGGAAATTCTCCCCAATTTGCCGTCGGGCCCCTTTTAAATTGGTTCTACGGGCGGGACGGAAAGTCTGAAAAGCCGACGGGCGGCCAGTAATGTTAAAAATGCTGTCAAAATTTTTGGACGGTATTTAACTTATGATTTTTAGCCATACCCTTTAATTTTTCATGTGTATTGTTTCAAACTAATGAAAAAAAATTTTTTAGCCGCTGAAAGTTAATAGAATTTTTATGGAAATTTTCACACGGTTATTGCCGACGAAAATTGGGGGGGCCCGGTTTTCCCCCTGAAAATTACGCCGGAAACCCCCATGCAGCGGGGGTTTAGGCGGGGGCCGGAAATTCGCCGCCCCTTTGACACCCATTATTCACGAGGCGTACAGCCGAAAATTAATGGGGCTTTTTCTCTTTTACTCCCCGACCGGGGGATTCGCCGGGGCGGGTAGAAAGAGGGGGGAATCCAAAAGTTCTCTATGGAACGGGTGGTTTTCCTTTTTGGCCTGGGACGGTTTTCCCAACCCGGGATTTGGGCGCAAATACGGCCGCCGTACGGCTAAATTCGTCCCAGAAAAACCCGTGGGGAAACGAGGCCTATCTTTTTCAATGACTATAAGCAAAAAATCGCCTTTGGGAAATTTTAAAAAAAGGGGAATGGATTAGAAAATGCATTATTTAAAGCATGGCTGCTGCATGTGACTCCCCAAATAGTAGCATCTACAGATATCTCTGTGAACTAGCTCCCCCACCTCCTGTCTCTTCCCTCCTTCACTGTAGACTGTAAGCCCTTCTGGGCAGATCCCCCCTCCCCTCTGTTCCAGTTTGTTTTAATTTTCACCTCCCGTTCCCTTTTTTGACCTATGTTATGTTTATAAAACCCCCCAAAGGAACTAAAAGGGGCTTTTAAAAAAAAATAATTTAAAAAACAAAATTGGGGAAACCCGGGGTGCATAACTAAAACATGAAGGGTTTTTTCCACAATAGATATTTATCACCTATCCACAGGGTTGTTGGTAAATATCTGATTGCTGGTGGTCCCACCAACAGTGTGCATGTTTTTACCACTGCTCCATTCAAGCACTTCTTTATTAAGCAAGGGGCTTAATAAATGATCGAAGCAAACAAAGCACAATGTTTGATCCAGCAAGGTTATGCAAAGGACTGGAAAAAAGTATTTATGAAAAAGGGGGATTAAAAAACAAGGGGGGGGAAAATAGAGTACGAAAGTAGCCTACCGTTTCGGGGCATTCGGGCCCCTTGTTCACGGGATACTTAATATAAAAAGCAAAGTTTCCCCTTTTTTAAACCCTTAAAAATTCACTACAATGTGAATAAAAAAACAGGAAGAGACACATCATTCCCGTTTGAGACTTTTAAAAATCAAAAAAAATTTTTCTAAAAGGAATTTGGGAAAATTTTTCCCGGGACAAACCCCCCCATTTTAGTAAAAATTTTAGATCAAGGGGGAAGGGTGTATCTCTAGACTAATAAAACAAAAAGGGAATTATGTTTCCAAAAATAAGTTTCCCAAAACTGATACAAAAACCAAAAGATAAAAACGTTTTTAAAACCCCAGGATTTTTTCCCTGTGGGGAAAAAAAAATTTTTAAAATTGTAAACTGGTCCCTAAAAAAAGGATACTTTCAGTAGTTTTTTGATACATAGTAAAAAAATTTTTGATAAACAATTTTTAAAATTGTAAACGTAATTATGTTAAAAATTTTTGCTTTCACGGGTTTTTTGTGTAAAAAAAAACCCATGGGGGGCGGAAATTTTGGAAAAGAACTCACTAACAGTCGGGTGCGTCAAAAAATTTTCTCCAAAACCACAGGATCCCTAAAGGGCCCCAGGGTTTTCGGTACCGGAACGTGTAGAAAGCCCAGAAAGAAGGGGGGAGATTGGGGCCAAACTGGTCCGTCTAAAGGGGGCTTTCTGGATCCGGGGAAATAAAAGGTTTGGGCACCCGATGGCCTAAAATTTTGCAATGGGTTTACTATACATAAATTAGGAGGGGTTTTTTTTCAAAAATTTTTCATAAAATGCAGAGGTCAGTTTATTTTCTCTCCCTTTAAAAATTTTGTTTTTTATATGATTGGAATTTAAATTTTTTTATGTTTATATCCCTGTAAATAGTAAAATATCCCGTTCCCTTTGGGTTTTTAAAAATTTTAGGGACTATTACAAAAACCTCAGGAAGTGAGGTAATGGAAGGTTTGGGTACACACCCCCTTTTTTGTCTCTTCCTGTTTCTTATTCACATGTAGTTAAGTTTTAGGAGCTATCAAGGTCACGTGCTGTTATATTAAGTATGCCGTGAACAAGGGCGACTGCCCGAAACGCGTAGGCTATGTTCGAAGCCTATTTTCACCCCATGTATTTTTTATGTCTTTTTCGTAAATACATTTTTCAGTCTTTTGCATAACCTTGCTGGATCAAACATTGTGCTTTGTTTGCTTCTATTGGATGTCCGGCAGTCGTGGACAAGGGATCCGTGCAGCTGCAATCTATTGGACTGATTTGAGAATAGAGATCTTGGTATATTCACAAGTTGAGAGGTGAGCTGTACTCTCTTTGCTTTGCATATTTATACATTTTATTGATCACTGGGGGTCTCACTGGAACAACCAAATGATCAGACATTTATCACTTTTCTGGTGGATAAGTGATAAATGTCTATCATGGGAAAAGATTTAAATCATATCACTATGGCTGTTATCACTTGGCCATATCCTTAATCACATAAATACTGCAGTGTATAGTATAAATGATTAAGTCATCATAAGCCCTCTAGATTACAGTCAACTGTCAAACTCAAGGTACCCAGCCCATCATATAATTTTATGTGGCCCAGGAGAGCGTAGACATAGGGAAAGACAAAGTCCAGATGCAGAAGGTTTTCCACTTTCCCCAGAGGACATAGCCGGTGCTTGGTTAGGTGGTGGTGGCAACACAGGGAATGGGTGCCATCTTGGATTGGGAGCTCTGCCACCCACCTCTTCTCTGGTCTGTTCTGGACACAGCTCTAACAACCCTAATGAGCCACCCTCCAAGGTAGGAGTCTTGGTGCTAATGAGGTGGAAGGGACTGGCTATTATATGACCTCTAAGAACATCTTGACTTTTTACTGACCATGTGGAGCACCACGCCCTTTTGAAGGCAATAATAATTCTGATGTGACCCTTAGTGAAAATTAATTCACCCCCTTACCCTAGACCACAATTTACTGTAAAACATTGTAAAAAAAATATATATGTTTTGTGTTCAATACACTCCCATTTTTCCATTTATCATACAAAAAAAGAAACTAAATATAATAATAATAATAATAATCGTAAAAAAAACTTCCAATACTTAAAAAAATGAAATAAAAAGTGATCAAAAAGTACCTACAGCTTGCCCCTCCAAAAAATTTACTCTATCAATAATAATAATAATAAAAAAAAAGTATTGGTTTTAGAAAATGGTGATACAATACAAATAAAAACAAATAATAAAAAAAGGAAAGCATAAAAACTTGTTGTCATGTATACCACAAAGTGGTGTAAAAAATGAAACTCAGAAGATACACTCACCGGCCACTTTATTAGGTACACCATGCTAGTAACGGGTTGGACCCCCTTTTGCCTTCAGAACTGCCTCAATTCTTCGTGGCATAGATTCCACAAGGTGTTGCAACGATGCTCAATTGGTACCAAGGGGCCCAAAGAGTGCCAAGAAAATATTCCCCACACCATGACACCACCACCACCAGCCTGAACCGTTGATACAAGGCAGGATGGATCCATGCTTTCATGTTGTTGATGCCAAATTCTGAGCCTACCATCTGAATGTCGCAGCAGAAATCGAGACTCATCAGACAGGCAACGTTTTTCCAATCTTCTACTGTCCAATTTCGATGAGCTTGGGCAAATTGGAGCCTCAGTTTCCTGTTCTTAGCTGAAAGGAGTGGCACCCGGTGTGGTCTTCTGCTGCTGTAGCCCATCTGCCTCAAAGTTCGCCGTACTGTGCGTTCAGAGATGCTCTTCTGCCTACCTTGGTTGTAACGGGTGGCTATTTGAGTCACTGGTGCCTTTCTATCATCTCAAACCAGTCTGCCCATTCTCCTTTGACCTCTGGCATCAACAAGGCATTTCCGGCCATAGGACTGCTGCTCACTGGATGTTTTTTCTTTTTCGGACCATTCTCTGTAAACCCTAGAGATGGTTGTGCGTGAAAATCCCAGGAGATCAGCAGTTTCTGAAATACTCAGACCAGCCCTTCTGGCACCAACAACCATGCCACAGTTCAAAGGCACTCAAATCACCTTTTTCCCCATACTGATGCTCGGTTTGAACTGCAGGAGATTGTCTTGACCATGTCTACATGCCTAAATGCACTGAGTTGCCGCCATGTGATTGGCTGATTAGAAATTAAGTGTTAACGAGCAGTTGGACAGGTGTACCTAATAAAGTGGCCGGTGAGTGTAGATGTCTCCTTATTCCACACAACAAAGAATTGTTTTCTTTTGAGTACCAATTCAAAGTTTGGTATATTAAATTGTTCCACTAAAAAGTACAATTAATCTTGCAAAATAAAGACCCTCATATGGCAGTGTTGAAGGAAAAAAAAGTTATAGTACTTGAAGATAGAAAAGAGCATTGTTTCCAAAAAACACTATGTTGCCAACTGACAACTATTCAGTGTGGCTTAATACCATTTGTCATATCATAAAGTGTCCTACAACCTGAGGTTATGGACGTCTGATATAAAGAATAACAATTATTTGCAACTGGAATACCCCTTTAATCTAATTAGATGTTACACATAGAATAACAGATGTAAGCCGCATGTTTAAAGTACTAATGCTAAAACAGCAATTAAGAGTACAATCAGAATCCTATACTTTATATTACATGGTAATGCCGTATAACAAAAAAGAATGTAAGCAAACCTCTTTTGCAGGAACGAATAAATCAAAGACCGTGGGCAACATTTCAGTACTAACAGATTTTCCACATTTATGTACAATGTGTGAAAGAGATGTACAGTTATGTCATAGTACTGTCTTTCCATGCCTAGTGACCCATTTTCAATTCTGTCAAAAGAAAGTTACATTGCTAATTATATCAGTAAAGAGTTAAACGTTATCTGTATTCACTGAAGTTTCTATACATTCCCCAGCTGATAGATTTTCTATCTATAATTAGTAGATTGCAGTATACACCAAATTTTGAGACTACAGTTTTAGCATCACTATAAATATATGTGAAATGTGTAAACTACATCACCAGAGCAAGACAGTAAGTGACATGTTCTTTTATTGCTTTTATGTGGAACAGTGTAAAAAAATAATATACAAATATACAGTGTTATCTGTGTGATCTGTCTACTGTATTTCCTTGTCTGTCTGTCATCTATCCACCCAAAAAGCTTAGGTTGCTATCTATACATCAATCTTTCTGCCTATTACGTATCTATCTATCTATCTATCTATCTATCTATCTATCTATCTATCTAAAAAAAGGCTCATTTGTAGCTAACCCTTCGCCATCACTGACCATGGAATAAAGCCTTGATATTTTTTTTTTTCATCATTTGGGAGTGCTGCAATTTTTCCTTTCTTTAGCTATCTTTGGACCTATGACAGGGGTCTGTTTTGGTTGCTGGCACCCATTGTTAATTTTTTTTGGGAGGTGGTGCTTTTTTCCAATTTTTTTAATCTGTCTATCTATCTATCTATCTATCTATCTATCTATCTATCTATCTATCTATCTATCTCTATCAATCTATTTATCTATCTATTTCTCTATCTACTATCTATCTATATCTCTATCTATCAGCTATCTATCTATCTATCTATCTATCTATCTATCTATCTATCTATCTATCTATCTATCTATCTATCTATCTTGGCTCAGACTGGCCTGCCGAGGAACAGGCAATACCCCCGGTGAGCTTCAAACTGCATATAGGAAGAAAGGCATAGAGAAAGAGACAAACAGCAGAATATAAGAGACATATACGGTAACTTTAGGATGGGCCCCTAGAATCAACTCCACAGGTGGGTCCCCGGAAGTAAATTCCACTAGTGGACCCAAGTCTGACACTGTATCTACCTATCCATCTCTTTGTATATCTATCATCTATTTACCCTGAAGGTTCAGATGGCTATCTATCTATCTATCTATCTATCTATCTATCTATCTATCTATCTATCTATCTATCTATCTATCTATCTATCTATCTATCTATCTACCTAACATCTGTTTATTATCTATCTATCTGTCTATCTCTGTGTCATCTATCAGTCTTACAGTTGTTCTCACTTTTTATAGGCATTTATTTTGCTTGTGTGAATTAAACATCGAACAAACAATAATTCTTTTCTCAAAAAACCCTTCACAGATTTTTTTCCCCGTCTGTAGTGCACCACCTGCCATTAGCAATGGAGTCCCCGATTTTCAT
The DNA here is from genome assembly GCA_025379985.1 of Phyllomedusa bahiana. NCBI lineage: Eukaryota > Metazoa > Chordata > Amphibia > Anura > Hylidae > Phyllomedusa > Phyllomedusa bahiana. Next base: position 69,884 of record JAODAL010017238.1, on the reverse strand, counting down.
ATTGTCAGACAGTTGCAGTTGGCTTGAGCTGAGGCCAAAGAGGGATGAGGGGCAGACTCCCTGCTTCTGTAAAGCTGAATTTAATAAGATGAGAACAGGACGCCAAGATGGTGAGCTCCATCCTTAGCACTTTATCATGACACTAGTCACTCAGCAGGACCCTTACTGCAGGAATAATCTGGGTGAGCCTGGCAAAGTACAAAGCTTACAGGTTCAATATAATAGAGCAGTAGGGGATCTTTGGGGCCTGGCAGAAAAGCTTAGCAAAGTTAAAGCCTATTACTGTATGCATGACCGGCCATGCCAACTGTAGCAGCATGCACCCTTCTATATAATAGCACATGCATTTGTCTACATTCACAGGCAGTGTTCATTTAAATGTCTTCAATATCAATTGAGAAGTGAATGTAAATGCTTTGCTATTCAGAATACTTTGTTACTTTGATAAAGATTAAAAATATGGCAGCTTACATTTTTTATGAAATATTTAGAATGCTCCAGAATCAGATACACATTTCACAAAGATAATAGAAAGCAATCTGCAACATTCCAATCTACATTATATTACCGTATATATTATCTTCATTATCAAATATTCTGGGCTATAGCATTATTTTTATTTTTTTTGCACAGTCTATATGATATATGCTTTCAGCTGCTGCGTATATATGTATATGTATATATATAATATTTATTTTATATATATATATATATATATATATCTATATATATATATATATATATATATACATACATACATATACATGCACATATATATTTATTGATTTATGCCAAAGCAGCTGAAAGCATATATCATATAAACTGTGAAAAAATTACTATAACTTTGTTTCAGAATATATATATATATATATATATATATATATATATATATATATATATATATAAACACATATATATAGTAATATATGTATGTATTTATGTATATATATATATATATATATATATATATATATATATATATATATATTCATCGGTATATATAAATTATTTATATACTAGAGCAGCTAAAACATAAATCATATAAGCTGTACATAAAAATAATGCGACTATAGCTTTGTTCGTGAATAAGGTAGATAATATTGCTTGGTAATTATAAAAGTAATTAATAATTTGAAATATTACAAATTCCAGAAGTAAAATTGTATATAAGTTCTTGTATATTCAATTTACCTTATTATCATTAGGGGCCGTTCACACGGCTTATTTCTGGGACGGATTGCAGCCGTTTTGTGCGCCGTACTGCGCTGCAATACTGCTGGAATCCGTCCCAGCCATTCGGTAATCCACAGTTCTCATAGAGAACTGTTGAATCCGACGCTCCTCCCCACTCGGCGAAGCCGCCGGGCAGGGAAAAGGTGACATGCACATTATTCCGGCGGGATACGCGCCGTGGATAAGGTATGTCTATGGGGCCGGCGGGCAGCGCCCCCGCCCCTTATTCAAGCCGTAATTGCGGGCGAAATCCGTCCCGCAATTACGGCTTGAATAAGCCGTGTGAACCGGCCCTAAAAAGTAAATCTACATATTGGGTGCCATGTATGAACACAGGCGCATCGAAATGAATAGTTGAGTCTCATTTTCAGTGTATAATGCATCTGATGTATGAAAGTGTTTTTTGTACGTTCATAAATGGTGTGTAAAGTTTGATGCGCCTTGCCTATATGTTAGGCGTATTACGGAACTTAGGCGCATAAGTAATGCATCTAACATGTATTAAGGTTATAGATAGGTTGGAAAGAAGAGAAGTCATTAGAATAGCATGTCAGTGAATAGAAACTATGGTACTGATCTTGCTTAGTAGACCACAGGTCCCAACCAGACCTGTAGTGTGCTGGCTCTTGCTGTATGTAGAATAAAGGGTGAGAGCAACAAAAATACATTTCAAATTTAATGTAGTAAAAATTTTAAATATACAAATCTAAACAACATCATTAGTGGGTTATTGAATGTAAAATTAGTTTAAGATTTTATGAATGCTAAATACATTTTATAGGAGATATTTCTATATTTTGTGGATATTATATATTTACATTCATTTTATATGATCATATTTTTTTATTAAATTTAAACAATTACATTTTATATAGTTTGATAATAATAATAAATTACTTTTTATTAATGTACTGGTAAAGGTTGAGAAATAAAGGACATTTTTGCCCCTTACAGCAAATCTAGCTCCACTTCGACTCCTCAGGCTCAGGCAGACTGCATTGAGATAGGTCTGCCTGTCCGAGCAGTAATGCACCTAGTTTTGCCGACCGCATTCATATATGTGTCTAATATTACGAGTGTGGTGCGACACACCTCCATAAAGCCCTCAGAATGCCCCCAGAACACCCCTTCATGTTAGGCGCATTTGAAAGTGTCGAGTCTTGCGAACAATGCGCCTAACACATTCATTAGGTGCATTAAACATCGTAGCTGGCTCAGTTAGGTGCATTTTATGTCAGAGAAGGGTGAAAAACCTCAATCATGCATGTCTCCCTTTATGGGAGTGGCTAAATACTTGTCATGCTGAAATGTAGAAGGAAGCAAATCTCTCATTAGGATACCTGATGGCAATCTGTTTATCAACGCACACGCTTTATTATGTCACGTTACATACTTTAACAATACTATTAATAAAACCCAGATGAAGGGAATTGTCATGTAATAAAAAATAACTTTCAATGATCCATTTAAAATACCAGAAAAGCCACAAATGTAAACTAAATATATACGTATATAAACCATACATAAAGAGGTGTCCAAGAAGAAACAAATCCCTCCCCCTCCCCCCCCGTGTCACTTCTTTGACAATTCTTTATGTCTGGCATATTTTTTGATTTCATTTGTGTCTTTTATGGTGTACTTTAAATGGATGATTAAAAGTTGTTTTTTATAACATGACAATTCCTTTTATCTGAATAGTTCTAATTGTTTTCAGGGATTTCTTTCAGTGTAATATTTGTTGTTATATTGGTACCTTAACATTACTCTCAATGGGTAGAAAATTCATATATTTACTGTCTCTAATGCTCAGTGGCATTGTCAATTGCTCGGTGAGTCTTACCTTAAATATTCATGCAGTACTGGAAAACGTGTTAAACTTAAAAAGTACGGCTAACATGGATGGCGGCATGGTTCAATCAAGGAGAGAGAACATATACAAGTGAGAAAAATTATGAATTATGAGTGTGACGTGAAAAGCCTAAAAGGTGTTAATTGAGTCCTTCAATCCCATTATCAGTACATCTCTACTAGAGTTAATGGCAGTGAAGCATTTTATAACTGGAATCTAAAAGTAATCATGTATTACCATTATAATATGTCCCCTGAATGGTATGACAAGTAAAGAAGGGCATATTTTATTTTTAGTCTCTTTCTTATGATCAGGATGACACATCATGATTCTTTTACAATTAGCTATTTGTGTGATTTTTTTTAACTTTGTAAAAAGGACACATTCTCATTTTCATCTGTGATTTGTTTCTTTCAGTTTTAATAATGCCTGATTAAAGGTGAGAATATATAAATTAAATGTGTATATGTTTAAATAGAAGCATGATTATTTCTTTTTGTATGGCATGAAATACCAATTAAAGCAAAGGAGATGTTAATTTGGTTTGACTACTGTTTTGAAAGAATTAGTTGTAAGAAGGGTTCCCCAGGATGTCACAGATGTTTCTGTTGAACATGTAACAAGATTGGGGACCTTGATCTCTGCTGGAAGTCCCACCTAGTCAGGTTTCTCCAAAGGGACCGTTTGCTTACAACCAGCTCTGCCATGCCACAGGCTGCCCCACCTATGTACAACTCACAAATTTGCATTGCTCTCTTAGCAAAGGACTTCCCCAGCGACTCCGTGGGTCCCTGTGGCTGTTACACCACCACTTTTTACAGATCCTAATTATGATTGCAATAATTATGTGCTTCGGAGTTGCCTATCCCAGAACAAGTGTGCATAAGAAACATTATTACAGTAGTTATTGGCATTCTCCACCTAGCTGTTCTACTTCCACTGCTCTTTGGTCCTACCCAAGACTCGTTTAAGGCTTTAATGGTGTTACCACCACACATATTGATGGTATGTCGATGAGATATCATCAATGTGTGACAGGTACAGGTGATAAGACACAGCAAGAGCTCGTGTCACCATACTGGCAGGGTTTAATACAGCAGAGACAGGTGGTTGGTAGCATAAAAAACTTTCTATAAACAAGCAGGAGGAAAGAAATGCTCTAAATCCGAAATTAAGAAAAATCAGAACAGTAATGTATTAGGATTGAATATTTAGCTTTGTCTACATGTCTAATCAATGTGATGAGAATACTCCCTTATAGTGCTTTGCCATTCCAAAACATAAATCTTTTTTCAAAATTATATTTTTGGAGAGCATAGAGCCATTATATGAGTCTTTCCAGCATCTTCTGCATCCTTGAAGAAAGTTGAACCTACAAATTGATATATGGGCCTTGATAATTTACCTTTGAAAAGGTAAGCAATGCTGTTGATGTGCGGGCAAAGATGGTCTTTCAAAACCAACTATGAAAAAGTTCCCAAAGTCTAGTGTTTTATCCAATTCAAAATGGAAGGACATTGCCTGACACCTATCTAGACATTACCAAGAACCATTTCTAAGTTCTATGCAGGTTCAGTCTGTTGGTTTAGTAGTGAGATTTATCAGTGCTGCAGGTTTGCAGATGCTTTCTCAAAGATAATTAGGTTACATGCAACCACTAGATACTGTGGTTTGCAGTGGGGCAAAACAATGGACGGTTCCAATCTGGCAAGTAACATGTGGAGCGCTGTGACTATAATACCTTATTCTCTGGTCTTAACTACCTTTGTCAGTACATGGAAGTACCTTTGTACCTGAGCCAGATGATTTTCTTGGATAGATTATTGTGAAAGTGAATCATTTTCATTATATGATCCTTTAGAAATCATTGCAACCATTGTTAAAGGGGTTGTCTCACTACGTTGATTCATTTTACCTCAGTCTTGTTTTCTTGGTTTCATTTTGAAATCAGGGGCCTGTTTACTGGCTTCTACTAGGCTTCAGTAGAATCCAGGTCTGTAGCTATAGCAACCAGTACTGACAGCCTATCAGGAGAGAACAAACAGATATGTAGCTATAGCGAACTGAAGAGCTGATGCAGCCCATACAAGAGGGGGTATCTAGGAATAGGTAGGATACTGTTAATGTACATATATTGCAAAGTGACTTATTTTTACAAGATCTTTAACATAAAAAGCAGTCCTTGTAGTGAGACAACCCCTTTAATGTCTAGTTAAATGACAAGCATATCCACTGGTGATGAAAATCTTATTACCAATGTAAAGATGCACAAATAGCACTGCTATAGACTATTTAATCACAGTCAATGTTCACATAAAATAGATGTATGTTATTATTTTTTTTAGCAAATGCTGTAACTGGCTTCTTGTGTTCGTATACAACATTCTAAAATCCTTTACAAACATACATTGTAGACATTAAGGCACATTTTTTTTGGAAATTGTGCCAAAATTGCCTTGTCTGACAAAAGGGTGTGAGGCCTCTGTGAAAGGAGTGTAGCTTACTGAAAAAGGCAAGGCTTGGTGTTCGTAAAATGTGGTGCAATTACTGGCATAAAACAAGCCAAATAATAGAAGGTGTAAACTTATTCTAAACAGTCTAAGGCTATGTTCACACGGGTTAACTGCGGGACGTAATTACGCAGTTACGCAGTTACGCCGTGTGGCCGGGGGCGGGAGCGGGGATGGGAGCGAGGGGCCGGCACTACGCCGGCCCATAGACAATCATGACCAGCGGCGCGTATACGCCGCTAGAAAGTGACCTGTCAATTATCTCTCCCCGCGGCGGATTCGCCGAGCAGGGAGAGGAGACATAATCCATAGTTCTCTATGAGAACTGGGGATTACCGTAATGCCTGGGCCGTATTTCAGCCCGTAATTTGCGCACTTCGCCGGCCCATAGACAATCATTACTAGCGGCACGTATACGCCGCTAGTAAGGGACCTGTCAATTATCTCCCCCCGCGGCGTATTCGCCGAGCAGGGAGAGGAGACGTAATCCATAGTTCTCTATGAGAACTGTGGATTACTGTAATGAATGGGCCGTTTTTAGCCCGTAATTTGCGCACTTCAGCGCGTAATTACGGACCGAAATATGGCCCATTTTAAGCCGTGTGAACATGCCCTAACATGAACCAGATTTATCAATGCTATGATAAATGTGACACAGTTTAAAACTGTCTCGTCTATACATTTACACTGAGTATTAGTAGAGATGGACGAATTGATTCTAACGAAGTGGAATTCGTTTAGAATTTCAGGAAAACTTCGGTTCTGAACGAAGTCGAAGTTTGGGGTACTTCGGGTGAACGAAGTGTGCTTTTGATTAAAAAAAATGGCGGGCGAGCACCATGGCGTTACATGGGGCAAGAAACTCTGGGGAAGAAGGGCATACCCTGCATGACATGTGCAGAGATGAAGCCAATCAGAGACCGGGGGGATTCTGTGACGTCACCCCCCACTATATAAGCCCGGGCGCGACGCTGGGAGCTCATACCGCTCTCACGTACTGAGTAGGGAAGGTGCTGCTTCGGCTGCTTATGATAGCTGATACTAAAGAACTCATTTTTATACAGCAATTTTTGAGGGTGTCTCAGCTTGTCTCAGAGACTGCTTCTCTTAACGTTCTATTTCTAATTTTGGGGTATTGGATCTGAAGTCCAGTGTGCGTCCAGTCAGCTGCTATACATTTTAATGCTAACTGCTCACAGCACATTGAATACCCCAAGGGGCATCTAAGCCAGTTTCCTGTTGTATTCATTTAAAGAAACAGCGTTTTTACAATACAAATACCACTTCATTTTTGGCTGCTCAATTCTTTTGCGCAATTTACATCCAGGGGTTAATTAAGCGTTGTTCTGATGCTGTGGTGACTAAAAGAAACCGTCTTTTTCACCGGCAAAAAAGACATTTTTCCTGTAGCATAATTCATAACCGAAGGTTAATTACAAGTTTTCTCTTGTTGTGTAGCGTAAATAAACCCCATTGTAACACACTACAAAGTCCGAATTTTTTGGGTTTGTTCAATTCTTTTGCGCAATTTACATCCAGGAGTTAACAAAGGGCTTTGTTCTGCTGCTGTGGTGACTAAAAGAACCGTTTATTTCACCGCCAAAAAATACCTTTTTTCCTGTAGCATAATTCCAAAGCGAAGGTTAATTACAAGTTTTCCTCTTGTTGTGTAGCGTAAAATACACGCCATTGTAAACCCTACAAAGCTGGTTTTTTTGGCTGTCAATTCTTTTGCGCAATTTATACCAGGGGTTAATTTGGCATTGTTCTGCTGTTGTGGTGACTAAAATAAACCGTCTTTTTCACCAGCAAAAAATACATTTTTTCTGTAGCATAATTCACAAGCGAAGGTTAATTACAAGTTTTTCTCTTGCTGTGTACTGTAAAATACACGCCATTGTAACACGCTACAAAGCTGGTAGTTTTTGGCTGCTCAATTCTTTTTGCGCAATTTACATCCGGGGGTTTAAATTAAGCGTTGTTCTGCGTTGTGGTGACTAAAATAAACCGTCTTTTTCACCGGCAAAAAATACTTTTTTTTCTGTAGATAATTAAACAAGCGAATTTTTTTAAATTTACAAGTTTTTCTCTTGTTTGTGTAGCGTAAAATACATGCCATTGTAACACCTACAAAGCTGGTATTTTTTTGGGCTGCTCAATTTTTTGCGCAATTTACACCCAAGGGTTAACAAAAGTATTTTTTGCAGTTGTACTCAGTAAAAGAAACTTTGTTTTTCACCGCACAGAAAAAATTTCTGTAGCATAATTCATATCCAAAGGGTTAAATTAATCCTGTTTGTGCTTTATATTCAGTAAAATACACAGAGTTTTTAAACGGCACATACAAGTCAATTTTTCCTGCCCATTTGTGGAGCGCAATTTATATCCAAGGAGTCAAATACAGAGTGTGTATTTATCATATACAGATATCTTCATCAAACAGTGTCTGTACATTTTAGAACAAACAGTATGTCAGACAGAGAGGTGGCAGGCTCTTCACCTGCGAGTGGCAGTGGCAAAACCATTCCTGGAGCAGGCCCAGGTCGCAGCACAGCAAAGAGACGTCGCAGCAGGGGTCACTCGATGAGACCACAACTGCCGCTGTCATCTAGCGGCCCGCGGGGTGCTGACTAGCAACCCAAGGGTTCTTGATTGGTTGACTAGGTCATCCACTTCCTCCCAAATGACATCTGACAACCCCAGCCAAGAGTCGGTGGGATCGTCAGACACAACCCTTAGTTGGCACGGCCCAGGAGCGGGTCAGCGGCCCTCACCTGTCCTCAACCCGCCTCTGTCCCATCCGGTTCCCTCAGCCAGAGATCTACTATGTGGTCTGGTCAGCGCCACTATATAGTGAGGATGAACAATTTGAGGTGGGCAGTCAGCAGCTACTTGGCAGCGAAGAAATGGGCCAATATCCCCTGCATCTTGCAGTAGGCGGCAAAGTATAGATGTGGAGAGTGGAATGGGAGGTCATGTTGTGAGGGGTCAGCCTCTGCATACCAAGACCGGTGATCAGGACAGCAGGGGACAATGAAAAAACAAATAGATGATGATGTAGCCGACCGCACTTGGAGCCGGGTGAGGCAAGGGCTTCATCATCGTCAGGAGAAGAGGGCATCCGCTTGCGAGGGAGGCAGCAAGTGGGTAGTGTTGCCGTGAGTCAGCAGGGTAGCAGCAGTGTGAGGTCAAGAGCCAAACGGCCACGGGTAAAAAAACCCGCTTCGCAGGTCCAAGAAAAATAGCAGCACAAAGGGGCTCAACGAGGCAGCGGCGGTAGTAGTCGCTCAGTGCGGAGCGTTGGCGGTAAATCGATACTCGGCGGTGGTGGCAGTTCTTTGTTTAAGACACCGGAGGAGCCGAATATGGGTATATGTAGAATCTGTGGGGCAGAAAGTGAAGCGTGGCAGGGAGCTAACGTTGGCACCACGGCCCTGCGTCAACACATGCAGCATCACCATCCGGTGGCCTGGGAGAAACTTTGGGTCAGATGTGGTGGTCCATCCTGCCGCCCGCAGCAAAGCAACAGCAGCGCCCAGTTGGCACGCATGCCATTGCAGCCAGTCAAGGCTCCACCACCTCTGCAGAAGGGAGCTGTTTCTCTTTGAAATCATCTCCTGGTCCAGATGTCCTGCTCCTCGCTACTCATGGGGGCCAGCAGTCATTCAGCGAGGCGATTGCAAAGAGACAACAGTATGAGTCCAACCATCCTAAGGTGCAGCAGCTGACCGTGCTCCTGTCCAAGTTGTTGGTACTGCAGTCCCTCCCTTTCCAAATGGTAGACTCTGCACCATTCAGAGAACTAATGGTTTGTGCCGAGCCGAGATGGAGAGTTCCATGCCGTAATTTATTTTCCAAAAAGGCAGTACCAACACTTCATAAATATGTAAAACAGAAAGTGGGCCAGTCCTTGAGCTTATCGGTTTGTTCCAAGGTGCACGGCAGCATGGACGTCTGGAGCTGTAACTACGGTCAGGGCCAGTACATGTCCTTTACGGCCCATTGGGTGTATGTGCTTCCTGCCCAGGACAACCAACAACTTGGGCAGGAGACGCCGCTTTCTCCTCCACGTTGTCAAACTGCGGCTCCTGCGCCAATGTCCGCCTCCTCCTCCACCACCACCACCATCTCAGCCTCCACAAGTACTGCTCCATCATAACCCACTGTGTAGGGCAAAAGCAGTGCACGCAGTTCTACACCTGGCTTGCCTCAGCGAATGAAATCACACAGGGAAGGAACTACTCCGCGTTTAATTTCAGCAAGAAATCGATGTGTGGCTTTCTCCGCGCCAACTGCAAATCGGAACCATGGTGACGGACAATGGGAGTAACAAGTGTCCGGTGCTGCACCGAGGAGGGATGGTCCATGCGCCCTGCATGGCGCACGTTTTTAATCTGGTTGTGAAAAGGTTCCTGAAGTCTTTCCACCGATCTTCAGAAGATTCTGAAAATGGCCAGGAAACTGTGCATGCACTTAAACCATTTCCCACAAAGCCAGGAACACCCTCTCGAGTTGCAGCGGCAGGGAAAGGCCTCCCCCAACACACTCTGATATGCGATGTTTCCAACCCCTTGGAATTCCAGCCTGCAAAATGTTGGACCGACTGTATGAACAGAGAAAGGCCATTAACGATTTTTTGATGATCAGGCGGACAGGAGTACTCCCCTGTGTAAAATTTGATGTCAGCCAGTGGCAGCTCATGCGTGACACCCCGCCGTTTGTGAGGCCATTCGAGGGGGCCAAGTTATTTGTCATCGCACAGGGGCTACGGGAAAAATAACGTCATTCCACTGCTTCATGTCCCGGAACAGATGCTGAAAAATCTGTCTGGGCAGGGGACTGGAGACGTTTGGGGACTACATCTCTCAGCCACATGAGTTTCCCGTGGGGGACTGAAATGGAGGAGGGAGGAGGAGGAGGAGGACATTGGAGCAGAAGCATTGTCAGGTGAAATGAGTGGGTTTTCTACCCAGGTGACAAGAGAAGAGGGGCAGGAGCAGCTGGAGGAGGTAGATGGAGATGAGGAAGACGAGGCAGATGACCTGCAAGCACCGTGGCAGTATACAGTGGAGATAGAGGCAGGGAGCCCCTCGGAGTCACTTGTGCAGATGGCCCGTAACATGCAGATTTGCCTGGCTAGTGACAGCCGAATAATCAGCATCCGGCAGAGGGATGACTTCTGGCTCTCCACCCTATTGGACCCTCGCTACCGGTCCAAAATGGGAGCCTTTTTCCCAGCTGCTGAGAGGGAGGACAAACTCAAATACTATAGGGAAATCCTCCATAGCTAGTTGGCTGCTGCCTATGTGCGGCATCGTCCCTCCTCTGACAGGTCTGACCGGGAGGTTCTTCAGTGCTCACGTACTACTGCTGCGGCTGCTGCGGGAAGGTAGGGGTGTAGGAGCAGTACCAGCTCCATCAGCAGCAACCTAAGTCTGGAGTCACTGATGAGCAGCTTCCTTCACCCACCTAGTGAGGAGGGCAGTCACCAGCAGCAGCAGCAGGACCTGGAGCAGTCCCTGAACCAACAGGTGGTGGCCTACTTGGACAGCACTCTGCCACCCCAGTTAGAAGATCCGCTGGACTACTGGGCAGCCAAACTGGATGTGTGGCCGCAACTTGTCGAGTTTGCAGTGGAGAAGCTGTCCTGCCCGGCCAGTAGTGTGGCATCAGAGCGGGTGTTCAGTGCGGCGGGGGCCATCGTTACCCCAAGGAGAAACCGCTTGTCCACGGGAAATGTGGAACGACTGACCTTTGTCAAGATGAATCAGGCGTGGATCGGCCAGGATTTCCACACACCAATGCCTTAGGCGTCAGACTACATCAGCCATGACGCCTCACCCAAACTGTGAGAAATGAGTCTGGGTTCAAACTACCTGCCTCAGCCACTATTCTGATGCCGCCACCCGCCTGATGCCACACATCTGCTGACAATTTCTCCATCTGCCACCAACCATCTTTACCAGGGACTGGTATTGCCACCCACCTCCACACTCTGTCATTGTGCCACTCTATGACCTCATGCTGCTGCTGCTGTTTCTGGTGCCGTGACATCCACACTGTGTCATTGTGCCACTCTGTGGCCTACTCCAGTTTTTGCCACCTCCAGAATGTCATTGTGCCACTGTCTGACCTCATGCTGCTGCTGTGGCTGCTGCCGTAACCTCCACACTGTGTCATTGTGCCACTCTGTGGCCTACTCCAGTTTTTGCCACCTCCAGAATGTCATTGTGCCACTGTCTGACCTCATGCTGCTGCCACCGTCACCTCCACTCTCTGTCATTGTGCCACTCTGTGGCCTACTCCTGTTTTTGCCTCCTCCAGAATGTCATTGTGCCACTGTCTGACCTCATGCTGCTGCTGCCGTGAACTCCACACTGTGTCATTGTGCCACTCTGTGGCCACCTCCACTCTCTGTCATTGTGCCACTATGTGGCCTAATACTGTTTTGCCACCTCCAGAATGTCATTGTGCCACTGTCTGACCTCATGCTGCTGCTGCCGTGACCTCCACACTGTGTCATTGTGCCACTCTGTGGCCTACTCCTGTTTTGCCACCTCCAGAATGTCATTGTGCCACTGTCTGACCTCTTGCTGCTGTGGCTGCTGCCGTCACCTCCACACTCTGTCACTAATGTTGCCACCTGAGCTCTCAGCTTGTTTTTTTCCAGCTTTCGCTGGCATGACTTTATCAGGCTACATTCCCGCTTCAGTTTTTTGGTCAGTTTTGCCCTCTTAAGTGCCCAGGGAATTTTATAGTGAAGCGATTCTAAGAGCGGTGGCAGTCATCTGCGTGTCATACTAAAACACAACATTGTATGAAGACCAAACCAAGCTCCCTCTGCATATTTAAGCATGGCACAACGTTCTACAGCACCCTGCAGGCTCTGTGCAGCCTGGAAATAGCTGTTTTTTAACGCGATTCGTCCCAAAGTAATTCGGACCGAATTTATTTTTGTCAGGAAATTCGGCGAAGTGACCGAACCGAATTTTTGAGAAATTCGCCCATCTCTAAGTATTAGACCTCATTGATAAATCTGCTCCGTTTCCACCAAACGCCATTTGGGCTTCATGCAAATTGCAGAAAAATGTACTGCTCTCTACAGTAGAAAGGTGTCGGAACACACAGTGCATTTCTGTTAGATATGGGCTGTGTCACGGATGCCCTCATCCCGGGTCGCAGGCGCATCCATGCCCCGCTGCTGAGCGGCGCCGCGACTCGCATGTCGGGTTGCGGGCGTGCTCTTTCCCCGATCTGTCCCCCGGGCTACTTACCCGACCACGCGCCGGCTCCTGCGCCCACCAGCAGTGTTGAATTTGAAGGGCCAGCGCACCGATAATTGGCTTTTGCCAGTCGCTGCCCCTATTTAAGCCTGCCTCGTCCTGGTTACCCTGCCAGATCTTTAGTGCCATTAGCCTACTGAGAAAGCGTTCCTGAAGTCTTGTCTATTACCGTGTACCGTACCATTTGCCTCCATTCCTCGACCACAAATCTTGCCGCTTGTCCTGACCTTCCTGCTTGTCCTCGACCACGAACCTCTGCCGCCTTTCCTGACCTTACCGCCTGTCTCTGACTACGTCTACGCCTTACGATTTTGTACCACGCTACACCTCGGCTGCCTCCGCAAGCAAGTAATGTCAGGGGTAGCGACCTGGTGGACTCCCGCCGCAGCAAGTCCATCCCGCTTTGCGGCGGGTTCTGGTGAAATCCGGGACCTACTTAGATTCCGCTCCCTGGCGTGGCTTACGCCATCGCTTACGGTGGTCCAGAGGATCCACTACCATTGCTCATGACAGTAAGATCCGGCCATGGATCCTGCCAAAGTGCCTCTGCCTAGCGTCGCTGACCTAACCACCATTGTGGCGCAACAATCTCAGCAGATCACCCAGCAGGCCCAGCAGCTCATCCATCTTTCCGCCATAATGCAGCAGTGCCTGGCCACCCAGCAGCAACAACCCGCTCCTGTGGCATCCGCTGCACCTTAGGCTTCCACACCGGCCGCTGGCCCAAGGCTCCGTCTGTCCATGCCCTCTAAGTTTGATGGGGACTTCAAGGCTTGCAGGGGCTTTATCACTCAATGCTCGCTGCACATCGAGTTGATAGGGAGCCAATTCCCTACTGAGAGGTCAAAGGTCGCATTCATGGTAAGCCTTCTTTCCGGGAAAGCCCTGGCCTGGGCTGCCCCTCTGTGGGACAGAGACGTTCCGGTCACGGCTACCCTTGCCGACTTCCTCACCGAGTTCCGCAGCGTGTTTGAGGAACCTGTCCGAGCCTCTTCTGCCGACACTGCCTTACTGTATCTACGCCAAGGAGACTCCTCAGTGGGCGACTACGCGGTCCAGTTCCGCACTCTGGCCTCGGAGCTATCATGGAACGATGCGGCATTAGCCGCCACCTTTAAGAAAGGCCTCTCTAGCCAGATCAAGGATGCCTTATCCACCCGTGATCCCCCTGCCTCCTTGAGTGACCTTATCTCCTTGGCTACTCGGATTGATATCCGTTTTTCTGAACGGCGAGAAGAGCTCCTCCAGGAACGCGAACCTGCCGGGGGTCGCCGTTTTCCCCGCCTAGCTTCTGTATTCCAGAGGGCACCTCTGTTGTCCTCGATGCCGGCTACAGAGAAACCCATGCAAGTGGACAGAGCCCGTTTGACTCCACAGGAGCTGACCCGGCGGCGTGAAGAAAATCTATGCCTCTATTGTGCCAGCCCCAAGCATTTCCGCTGGGGCTGTCCTCTTCGTCCTCAGCGTCTGGGAAACACACGCACCTAGGATACGTGGAAGAGGCGCTCCTAGGTGAGAGCAAGTCCTCTCCTCGCTTGACCATGCTCGTGCTTGTCGGATCCGGACCGGGAGTTCAATTCCAAGTTTCCGCCTTCCTGGACTCCGGTTCGGAAATTTCGTGGATGCTGCCTTGGTGACTAGATACAACATCCCCGTGGTCCGTCTGGAAAAGCCTCTTGTCATCTCCTCTGTCAGTGGAGAGATCCCCCGTGACCCGAACTAGTACCGTACCGAGCCTTTGCTCCTTCAAGTAGGGGCACTACATAAGGAGAAACAGATGTTTTATGTGCTCCCTCGGTCCTCCTCGTCTGTCCTTCTGGGTCTTCCGTGGCTGCAGCGGCACGCCCCTGTGCTGAAATGGGAAACGGGTGAAGTCTTACGTTGGTGGCAAGGATGTCGATCTCACTGTTTGGTGGCACCCCGCCCGGTGCTTCCCGCTTCTTCGATACCACCCACATCTTTAGCAGGCCTTCCTGCTCCATACCAGGAATTTGCAGATGTGTTCTCCGAGAAGCAAGCTGAGACTCTATCTCTGCATTGCCCTTACAACTGCCCGATTATTCTGCTGCCCGGCACCTCTCCGCCTCGGGGCCGAGTCTATCGGCTGTCAGTACCCGAGACGCAGGCTATGTCAGCCTACATTAACAAAAATCTCCAGAAGGGATTTATTCGGAAGTCCTCTTCCCCTACCGGGGCTGGATTCTTCTTCGTAGAGAAGAAAGACGGCTCCCTACGGCCATGCATCGATTAGCGAGGACTCAATAAGATTACCATTAAGAACCGGTATCCTCTGCCTTTGATTACTGAGCTCTTCGACCAGCTTCGTGGAGCCAGGATATTTTCTAAATTGCATCTGTGGGGAGTTTATAATCTCATTCGTATACGAGAGGTGGACGAATGGAAGACTGCTTTTAACACCCGCGATGGGCACTTCGAGTACCTAGTGATGCCCTTTGGTCTCTGCAATGCTCCAGCAGTTTTCCAGGAGTTCGTCAACGACATATTCCGGGACCGCCTGTATTCCTGTGTGGTTGTCTATCTGGACGATATTCTAATTTTCTCCCCCGATCCAGAATCCCACATAAGCCATGTACGACAGGTCCTTCGGTGTTTGAGGGCTAACCACCTCTATGCTAAGCTCGAAAAATGTCTGTTCCATCAGCAAAGCCTTCCATTCCTCGGCTACATTATTTCGAACAAGGGCCTGCAGATGGATCCTGCCAAATTATCTGCTGTCCTGCAGTGGCCAAGAACCGTGGGCCTCTGAGCCATACAAAGATTCCTGGGCTTCGCCAACTATTATAGACAGTTTGTGCCGCACTTCTCCTCGCTAGTGTCTCCTATAGTGGCTTTAACCACAAAGGGTAGTAATTCGAGGTTATGTCCACCAGCTGCAGAAGAAGCTTTCCTCAAGCTGAAGTCTGCCTTCGCCTCCGCCCCGGTACTCACACGGCCGGACACAGAAAAACCCTTCTTTTTGGAAGTCAATACCTCCTTGGTGGGAGCCGGAGCTGTACTTTCTCAAAAGGGTCCCAAAGGCAAGACTCTCACATGTGTTTTTTTTTCAAAGACCTTTTCCTCTGCTGAGATAAATTACGCTATCGGAGACCGAGAATTACTGGCCATCAAGCTAGCCCTAGAGGAATGGCGCTATCTTCTGGAGGGGGCTCGACACCCGGTCAATATTTACACTGACCACAAGAACCTCCTCTACCTCCAGACAGCCCAATGTCTAAACCCGCGCCAGGCACGATGGTCATTATTCTTTTCCAGATTCAATGTTCTGATTCATTTTCGCCCCGCGGATAAAAACGTCAAGGCCGATGCCCTCTCCCGTGCCTCTGATGTGGTAGGAGACGAACCAGCACCATGGCATATCATCCCTCCCGAAAGGCTAATCTCTGCTGCCTCCATAGAATTGCAGGGAATCCCTCCAGGCAAGACTTATGTGCGCCCGGCTCTACGGAAGAAAATACTGCATTGGGGACATTGTTCTCGAGTGGCAGGACACCCGGGAGTGAAGAAATCTTACGCTATTATCTCCCGTTTCTATTGGTGGCCCAGTCTGGCCAAAGACGTTCGTGAATTCGTGGAGTCGTGCACTTCGTGTGCCCACAACAAGTCTTCCCATCTCAAACCGGCAGGTCTGCTGCAGCCACTGCCTTTTCCCGATTGTCCCTGGCCCCATGTGGCCATGGATTTTATTACTGACCTCCCGCTTTCCTCTGGTAATACCGTGATCTGGGTAGTCACGGATCGCTTTTCCAAGATGTCCCATTTCGTCCCTCTGCCAGGTCTACCCTCTGCTCCTCGTTTGGCCAGCATATTTTTTCAGCATATTTTTTGGCTACATGAGCTGCCCTACCATATAGTCTCCGACCGGGGGGTCCAATTTGTTTCTAGGTTCTGGCGCTCCCTCTGTTACCAGCTACAAGTAAAATTGGATTTCTCCTCGGCCTATCACCCTAAAACCAACGGGCAGGTGGAGAGGGTTAACCAGATACTGGCCGCCTATCTGCGGCACTTTGTTTCTGCTCGTCAGGACGACTGGGCCAATCTGTTACTTTGGGAAGAATTTTCATATAATTCGTTAGACTCAGAGTCTGCCGGTGCCGTCCCCTTTTTCATTGTCTACGGGCGACATCTACGCCCACCCCTCCCCCCTCTCTGTGCCCTCTGAGGTCCCGGCTGTGGAAGATTTGGTCCAGAACTTAACTGCCATTTGGAACCAGACACGCCAATCTCTACTCCGGGCTTCCGCTCGTAACAAAATACAAGCTGAGAGAAAGCGAAGACCTCCTCCCATCTTCTCTCCTGGTGACAAGGTGTGGTTGTCAGCGAAGTATATCCGCCTCAAGATCCCTGGCTATAAGCTTGGTCCCCGGTTCTTGGGACCGTTCGAGGTGCTAAAACGCCAAAACCCAGTGGCATACAAGCTCCGCCTTCCTCCCACTATGCGGGTCCCGCACTCCTTCCATGTCTCTCTTCTGAAGCCGGTCATCTTAAATCGTTTTTCTCGGAAAGTTGTTCCTCCCACTCCTGAGGCTGACGCCACCATTGTCTTTACGGTAAAAGAAATTCTGGACATGAAAATGGTCAGAGGAAAATGTCTTTTCCTCATTGACTGAAGTGGTTCGGGCCCGAAGAAAGGTCCTGGGAACCAGAAGACAATATCCTGGACAATAATGTTATCTGGAGATTCCTTCAGGCCAGAAGGAGGGGGGGGGCCAAAGGGTGGGGTAATGTCTCAGATGCCCCTGTGCCCCTCATGCCGGGTCGCAGGCGCATCTGTGCCCCGCTGCCGAGCGGCGGCGAGACCCGCATGTCGGGTTGCGGGCCCGCTCTTTCCCCGATCTGTCCCCCGTGCTACTCACCAGACCACGCTCCTGCTGCAGCCTCTGTCCCGCGGCGCACGCGGCCCCTCTCCCTAGGGCGCGCACGCCGGCAGTGTTAAGTTTGAGGGGCCAGCGCACCGGTAATTGGCTATTGCCAGTCGCTGCCCCTATTTAAGCCTGCCTCTCCCTTGCTACCCTGCAGATCTTTAGTGCCATTAGCCTACTGAGAAAGCATTCCTGAAGTCTTGTCTATTACCGTGTACCGTACCATTTGCCTCCGTTCCTCGACCACGAATCTTGCCACCTGTCTTGACCTTCCTGCTTGTGCTCGACCACGAACCTCTGCCACCTGTCCTGACCTACCGCCTGTCCACGACTACATCTATGCCTTACGATTTTGTACCACGCTACACCTCGGCTGCCTCCGCAAAAAAGTCATGTCAGTGGAAGCGACCTGGTAGACTCCCGCCGCAGCAAGTCCATCCCACTTTGCGGCACGCTCTGGTGAAAACCGGGACCTACTTAGATTCCGCTTCCTGGCGTGGCTTATGCCATCGCTTGCGGTGGTCCGGAGGATCCACTACCGTTGCTCATGACAGGTTGTTTACTGTTAGATACTGTTCAGTGTGCCCATGTTGACCTCAGATCAATGGCAAAAGCTCCTGCAATAGGTATGTGAGCATTATAACTGGATCGATGATCAATGGAAGAAGATGGCCTGACCTGATGAAACAGACAGCTGTGTGGACAGCAATTTGAGTGTGTGTAGCTTACTTGTATAAGAGATGGCACCAGGAGGCCCCATGGGAAGAAGGCAAGCTGGCAGAGGCAGTGCATTGCTGTAGACAATATTCTGCTGGGTAACCTTAAGTTCTGGCATTAATATAGATCTCACTTTGAGACATACCACCTATCTCAATATTGTTACAAACCAAGTACATCTCGTAATGGCAATGGTATTCCATATTGGTAGGGACCCTTTTCAGCAGGATATCGCAACCTGCCACACTGTAAAAATAGTTTAGGAATGGTTTGATGAACTCATCAGGGGCTCATTTCATATGATAATTCTTTCTTATGTTTGAACACTTTCTTATTAGTTTATTACACATTTTGCACCAAAGATAAAACCAATATTTATCAGATGTTTTGCTGCATTATGACGCTCATTAAGCCACTCTCCCTTTCCAGAAAGTATGCCCTTTATCATGAAGCAAAGCACCTCTGTCGGATTCCTCGCAAAAGTGTCTAAAACATATGCAGTGGGGAAAAAAGTATTTAGTCAGCCACCAATTGTGCAAGTTCTCCCAAAGAGGAGAGGCCTGTAATTCACATCATAGGTAGACCTCAACTATGAGAGACAATGAGAAAACAATGAGAAAACAAATCCAGAAAATCACATTGTCTGATTTGGAAAGAATTTATTTGCAAATTATGGTGGAAAATCAGTATAAAAGACACCTGCCCATAACCTCAAACAGTCACATTCCAAACTCCACTTTGGTGAATACCAAAGAGCTGTCGAAGGACACAAGATATAAAATTGTAGCCCTGCACCAGGATGGGAAGACTGAATCTGCAATAGGCAAGCAGCTTGGTGTGAAGAAATCAACTGTGGGAGCAATAATTAGAAAATAGAAGACATACAAGACCACTGATAATCTCACTCCGTGGGGTCAAAATGTTCACAAGAACAGTGAGCAAAAATCCCAGAACTACACGAGGGGACCTAGTGAACGACCTGCAGAGAGCTGGGACCAATGTAACAAAGGCTGCCATCCGTAACACACTACACCGCTAGGGACTCAGATCCTGCAGTGCCAGACGTGTCCACCTGCTTATATCAGTACATGTCTGGGCCCGTCTGAAGTTTGCTGGAGAGCATTTGGATGATCCAGAAGAGTATTGGGAGAATGTCATATGGTCATATGAAACCAAAGTAGAGCTGTTTGGTAGAAAAACAACTCTTCGTGTTTAGAGGAGAGAGAATGCTGAGTTGCATCTCCAGAACACCATACCTACTGTGAAGCATGGGGGTGGCAACATCATGCTTTGGGGCTGTTCCTCTGCAAAGGGACTGGGACGACTGATCCGTGTACATGAAAGAATGAATGGGGCCATGTATCGTGAGATTTTGAGTGCTAACCTCCTTCCATCAGGAAGGGCATTGAAGACGAAACGTGGCTGGGTCTTACAGCATGATAATGATCCCAAGCACACTGCCAGGGTAATGAAGGAGTGGCTTCTTAAGAAGCATATCAAGGTCCTGGAGTGGCTTAGCAAATCTCCAGATCTCAACCCCATAGAAAACCTTTGGAGGGAGTTGAAAGTCCGTGTTGCCAAGCGATGGCCCCAAAACATCATTGCTCTAGAGGAGATCTGCATGTTGGAATGGACCAACATACCAGCAACAATGTGTGCCAACCTTGTGAAGACTTACAGAAAATGTTTGACCTCTGTCATTGCCAACAAAGGATATAGAACAAAGTATTGAGATGAACTTTTGTTATTGACCAAATTTACCATAATTTGCAAATAAATTCTTTCCAAATCAGACAATGTGATTTTTGGGATTTGTTTTCTCATTTTGTCTCTCATAGTTGAGGTCTACCTATGATGTCAATTACAGACCTCTCTCATCTTTTTAAGTGGGAGAACTTGCACAATTGGTGGCTGACTAAATACTTTTCCCCCCACTGTAATAAATTGGATCATACCGCACGGGCCACAGTGATAAATGTGGTGCATTTTTAGACTGTCTAGTCTAAGTATTTGGCATTATTAGTAAATCTGCCCCATTGTTTGTATTCTGATCCTGCAGTCAAAAACTCTTCCATTTGTCTTCTTACTACAGCCGACGCGTTTCGGGTCACATGACCCTTACTCATGTGACCCGAAACGCATCGGCTGGCTGATCACTCTAGCCCTTTAACTGTGTGTTTCTCACGTCTGTTGCTGTATGATCTTTTAAACGGATGGAATAAAGATTAACAAAAATTGCTTTTTAAATGAGCCCGGACTGCCTCTACGTTAAATTCTTCTGTTTTCCGTGCATTGGAGCTGGTCTACAGGACTTGTAATTGCTACCTCTAAATACATCTCCATTTGTCCCCTCCATACATCTCTGCCTTAATCTTCATATACCCCTCACGCAATCTCTACTCCTGACAAGACCTTCTTGTCTGATCTCTCTGTGTCAGCTCCTCACACAACTGTCTCCAAGACTTCTCCCGCGCTTCCCCCATATTCTGGAACTCACTGCCCAACACATCAGACTGTCCTCCCCCTCTTACTAGTTTCAAAAACGACCTGAAAATCCATCTCTTAAGGATAGCCTATATCCTACAATAACTCTGCTGCCAGTACATCACCAAACAAATATGTCTGCTCCTCACCATGTGTCCTAATTCTTCTTCACTATAGATTGTAAGCCTTCATAGTTATTAGTCATTTAGGGTGACATGTATGAATGGGGCTGTGCCAGATATCTGGCATCTTTTCAGCCTGATATCAGGCTCAGCCCTGTTCATACATTTTTAAATCTCCTGCACGCCCTTATCGAGCACATTACATAGTGCCTGCAGTGATTTGTAATGCGCCAGATCGCGGAGGGCGTGTGGGAGACAGGGCGCACTAGAACATACGTAGCTATAGATTTATAGCTTCATTGTGGCATTTCTGGGCGCATTACAGCTGGAACAGGTATACCACTTTCAAAGTGATATACCGGAGCCAGAACTGTCGCCCAAGCGGTAAAATTCACCTGATTAAAGACCCACTGTATAGTGGGTTCATAAATCAGGCGCCTTCTATGATATTAATATTAGTGTTGAGCGATTACGTTGGCTATTGACATCGGGCGATAGTCGATAGTCGGCCACCATCGATAAGGAGTCATAAGCAGTCGATTATGAGCGATGACCATTAAAGTCTATGGGAGAGCAACAACACCTTCATTCTTACACCCAAACAGGGCTGGAGAAGCTGGAATTAACATCCACAACAGTCAAATGGATACGTGCTACATCTTAGGCAACACACTTAGGTTATAAAGCCACAGAAAAAAAAACACACACCATTCACTATCCCTGTCTTGTACCACAGCATGACCCTTAAACCTGCATCACCCACAAATTAAAAAGTGCCAGAAGGCAGTATGATTTGAACCATCATCTTACTTGAACTGGACATTGAATATCCCTGTCCTGGAACGCAGCATGAGCCCCAAACCTTCATGACCCCCAGATTTAAAAGTGCCGGAAAAAGGAGTCTTTCAACCACCATTTTTAGTTTCACTGGACTGTACTATACCTGTCCTGGGGCCCCAGCTTGATCCCCAAACCTGCATGACCCCCACATTTAAAAAGTGCCGGAAAAAGGAGTCTTTCAAACACCAATTAAGTTTCACTGGAAATTGACTATACCTGTCCTGGGCCACAGCATGAGCCCCAAACCTGCATGACCCCCACATTTAAAAAGTGCCGGAAAAAGGAGACTTTCAAACACCATTTAGTTTCACTGACATTGACTATACCTGTCCTGGGCCACAGCATGAGCCCCAAACCTGCATGACCCCCACATTTAAAAAAGTGCCGGAAAAAGGAGTCTTTCAACCACCATTTAGTTGAACTGGACATTGACTATACCTGTCCTGGGCCACAGCATGAGCCCCAAACCTGCATGACTCCCACATTTAAAAAGTGCCGGAAAAAGGAGTCTTTCAACCACCATTTTAGTTTCACTGGACATTGACTATACCTGTCCTGGGCCACAGCATGAGCCCCAAACCTGCATAACCCCCAGATTTAAAAAGTGTCGGAAAAAGGAGTCTTTCAACCACCATTTTAGTTTCACTGGACATTGACTATACCTGTCCTGGGCCACAGCATGAGCCCCAAACCTGCATAACCCCCAGATTTAAAAAGTGCCGGAAAAAGGAGTCTTTCAACCAGTATTTTAGTTTCACTGGACATTGACTATACCTGTCCTGGGCCACAGCATGAGCCCCAAACCTGCATGACCCCCACATTTAAAAAGTGCCAGAAAAAGGAGTCTTTCAACCAGGGGCGTCGCTAGGCAGTATCATTCGGGGCAGGAGCCCCATATGTAAAGCCTTCTGCCCCGAATGATTAGTCTCCTAACTCTCTCTGCTCGCTGCAGTGAGAAGCCCCGCCCACCTCCAGAGCCTCAGCACTCTCAGGGAGCAGTGAGAGCAGCCCCTCCTCCTGTGATGTGCTCCCTGCACAGCCCTCCCCCGGAGTAAGCCACAGCACCGACAGCAAGGTTCCCTGCCTTGCTTCTAAAGGGCTCCTGCAGCAATCGTGGGCCCCATCACTATGGAAACCAGAACGAGTTTCTGGTTTCCTCAAGTCTTCCAGAGCTGCCTAAACAGCCCAGGAGCTTCTAAGACCCCATGACCCTGCATAAGGTATTGTCCTGAGGCAGGATGGAGCGCTATGCCCCCACCCTCACATGTCTATGCTCATATACTGGACCTGTGCCCACAGAGGTACAGTATATTAGTATATACTACACATAGGGACAGTAAATACACAAATGTAACACACAGGTAAATACGGGACATGTGTATATACTGTTCCTGTGTGTATATTACAGTAATATAATATTTATATACACACCACTAAATTATATATACACACACCACACACATGTTACAGTATAATACATGAAATAAAAACTTATCTGGGTGTTATATTTGAGTATATACTGTCCCTGTGTGAAGTACACGTGTGTGTATGTGTATATATATATATAATATATAAATATATATAATATATATATATATATAGTGGTGGTAGTGGTGTATATAATATATATACTGTAATATACACACAGGGACTAGAAATATACACAAATTAACACACAGGTAAATACTGGACTGTGTATATACTGTTCCTGTGTGTATATTACGTATTTTATATTTATATATAACACAACCACTATAATATACACACAACACATACACACACACACATGAACTTCACACAGGGACAGTATAAAACTCAAATTTTAACACCCAGATAAGTATTATACATGTATATACTGTGCCTGTTTTGAAGTACACGTGTGTGTATGGTGTGTGTGTGTATATATATATAAAATATATAATTGGTTTAGTGTGTATTTTAATATATATATACTGTAATATACACACAGGAACAGTATATACACATGTCCAGTATTTACCTGTTGTTTTTACATTTGTGTATAATACGTTCCTGTGTGTAACAGCTGGGTAGGGGCCATCTGCAGTGAGATAAGCCCTGATGTATTAAAGTGGTCAAGCAAATAATAATGTAAAAAAAAACAAATAAAAAAAAACACACATATAACCTTTTCCCCCATTACAAATGCTTGTGAATGAAAAATTATAAAAAAAATACACATATTTGGCATTTACCCCTGTGCGTATCAACCCAGTGCATAAAACGGATATTTTACCTCCTCCATGAACACTGCTACAAATTTTTTTTTTAAAAAAAACCCATTTTTTTTTCATCCCACATGAACAAGAAATTGAATAAAAAGCAATCAAAAAGTCCCATGAGCCTCAGTACAGTACCAAAAGAAAAAAAGTTATGGCTATTTAAAAGTAATGAATTGGGTATTGCTGTAATCGTGTTTATGCCCCACAGTAAGTGCTGTTAAAAAAAAATTAAAAAACACTATCAGGATTTTTTATACACTTTGCCTCATAAAATTTGGAATACAAGGTGATCAAAAAACATATATTGCCCAAAATTTGGGACCATTTAAAAAAGTTTTGCTCATCCTGCACAAAATAAAGCCTTTTTCACGGCTCTATCAACATAAAATGAAAAAAAAAGAGTTATAGATGAAAAAAGAAAAAAAATGGAAAACAACTGTGTCATTACGAGTTAAACTACATCACCACATATACCGTAAATTGTTTTAGAAATAAAAAAAGGCACTTTTGTGCCCCCAAATTTGGGAAGAAAAATAGGGGGCAACCTATAATTTTTTAAATTTAGCAGGAGTTTGGAGTGGACAATGCTGTAAAGGGATGGCTGGGAGGAAAGGGGTATGTGGTCGGAATACCATCAGCAAGGGAGTCAAGAGCAGAATCTCTGCTGCTGGAAGCTAGCGGCGGGATTTAATTATCCCCTTCATGCATATGGATGTGCCCGAACATCTAAATGGCATGAAGATGTATAAAGCAGGCTCACAACGCTGAGCCCACTCAAAGCCCTAGCGGACAGCGCTGTTCCTTACACTCACCGCTAACAAAGGGCCCGGGCCCCGAATGTTTTAAGACCCTAGCAACGCCCCTGCTTTCAACCACCATTTTAGTTTCACTGGACATTGACTATACCTGTCCTGGGCTACAGCATGACCAAGGGCCGGAGTTACAGTGGGTGCGGTGAGAGCCCAGCTGGCGTCCGTCCCTCTATTAACACGCAGGGTTAAAATGCCCTGATGACGCAGCAACGAAAAAATGTCGTGCTGAAGCAGAGTGCGGGAAACGGAAGTGTGAGAACCCAGCCTTCCTCAGTACACAGTCAATACCTGGGTAGCGCTTGCCCCTCCGTATGAGTGGGGGACCAATTGAGCTTCACTTGGAAATACTGTGGTTAACGCTCCTGTTACACCCAGGTCCCCTTTATCTTGGCATTCTTTTTCTCATTTTTTTTCAGTCCTGGAGAAATGGTCTCTGTACTTTGTTCTCTGCCGTCCCAACCCCATGTCCTCTGAATAACCACATCTGGTCAAGTTTCCTGTACCTTTGTACAATTTTTTTAAAACACTATTTTGTTTTTTTTTTTTTTTTTTTTATAAAAAACTTTTTTTTATAAAAATGGGTGGAATCCCCCCATGTCTTTTTCTCTTTTTTAATTGTATTAAAGGGGTTTTGTCTCAATAAGGTTTGAACTATTTAAAATTTTGCAAAAACAAGTCATTTTGCAATATGTGTCCATTAACATGTCCTACCTATTCCTGTTTCTGACACACCATCCCCCTTGACCCCTACCATTTGAAAAAAAAGTCTTTAAAAACAACTTTTTTTAGAATAGGACCTGTAGTATAGCGCATGTCACAGCAAAATGCCTTCAAAAATCAAACATGACCCTTGAGCCATTTTGACAATGTGAAAACAAATTCTGTTTAAAACAACATTTTTTAGAATAGGACCTGAGTTACGCTTGCACAGCAAAATGCCCCCAAAAATTCAAAACAACCCATGAGCCACTTTTGAAAATTTGTAAGAACAAATTCATTAGAAAAAAACATATTTTAGAATAGCCCTTATATTGCTGCATTTCAAAGCCATGACCCAAAAAATTATAAAAATACTTCTCAGCCCTTTTAAAAAAATTGAAAAGGGAAAATCCACTTAGAACCACATTTCTTTTCCCAAAGGGACCGATTATTGCTGTACTTACAGCAACATGCCCCAAAAAATTATAAATATGACTTCTCACCACTTTTAAAAAGTGTGAAGGGAAAAATGCCATTTAGAAGCCACATTCTGTTCAAAGGACCATGATTATTGCTGTATCTCCAAGCAACAAGCCCCCCAAAAATTAAAATTGACTTCCCCCGGCCACTTAAAAAATTGGAGGCAACATGACCCCAAAAACCTTTACAATTAAAAAAAAATTAAAAAGATAATGAGAAAAGGGGAATAGGTTTGTCATAAAACCTTGTGTCCTTTTAGTCTCCTCACGAAAACCAAAAAATGAACTGTTGGGAAGGAGAATAAAAATTGCAGTAAGAATGATCTTTTTAAAAATAAATGTAAACCCGTTCCACAGGGGTTTCATGAAGGATGGGCCCCCTGTCAAACTAATCTCATCACTTCTATGAGGAATTCAGTGCAACGGATCGGGGGGGCACGAGTCATATATCTAGTTTTTTTCAAAGCTTTTGATACGGTGCCACAAAAAAGGGTTTGGGTAAATAAAATGAGATGGTTGGGACGGGGGGAAAATGTGTGTAATGGGTATAACGGCTCACATAGAAAACAAAGGGTAAAAAATTAACGTACATACTCAACGGGATCGCTGTTACAGTGGGGAAAACCCCACAAGGGTCATTTTGGGGGCCCTATCCCTTTTTAACATTTTCATTAAGATCTTACACGGGGAAACACAGAAAAACGATCTTTGCAGACGATACTAAGCTCTGAAAAGAAATCAACACAATAAGGAAAATATGTTATTAAAAAGGAAATCGATAATTGGAGCCGGGCAGGGAAAGGGCAGATGATTTTTAACACTGATAAATGAAGTTATGCACAGGGAAAAAAAACCATTACATGATTACATTAAAGGGAAAAAACACTGGAAAAGTGACATGGAGATGGCGTTGGGAATCCTGGTGGACAAAAAACTTATTTGTAGCCCAGTGTCAGGCACAGCAGCCAAGCAAATAGATCAGGGGGTAAATTAAAAGGGCATAGATCCATATAGAACATTATTCTCCCTTATACAACACGGGTTAGCCCCACACGGGAATTTTGTGTACATTTTTGGGGGCACCCCCAAAAGGGGGGGGGGCACAGAAAAAAAGTGTAGACGAACAGACAAAGGGGGCAACAAAAATAAAAAAAGGGACTGGTGGACTACAGTAACAGAAAGAGGGCAAATTAGGGTTTTTATTTTAGAGAAAAGAAGGCTTCGGGGGGACATAAAAAATGTTTAAATAATCAAAAGGTCAATATAGAATCTCTCCCAAAATTATTTATACACGGGGCTGTATCAAACAAGGGGCATCCTTACGTCTTGAGGAACAAAGTTTCTACAAAAACTAGAAAGGGTTTTGTTTACTGTAAGACATAACAAAATTTCCCCTTGCCAGGGGGATTTGCGTGGGAATTCAATAACCGAGTTAAAAAAGGGTTTGGATGCTTTTCTGGACGTAAAAATATAACAAGTTATAGTTCTAGATTCGGAGGGGGTCATTGCCCAGGGTTTTTCGATTGCCAATTGGACAGGAAGGAATTTTTTCCCTAAAATGAAACAATTGGTTTCTACCCTTTGGGGGTTTTTTTGCCTTCCCTGGATAAACACCTTACACAACACTGAACTAAGGCCCACTTTCTTTTTTTAGCTTACAAACAAAACTATGAAACATAAGAGCCCATTTCTGTTTGGAGGGGAATTAAGTAACCACAACTAATCGGTACCCGGCAATTGGGGCCACAACATCATCAGGATCCATGCCTGATTCCCTGATGAAAGTCAAACATCCCATTATCTGGAAACCGGAGTTTTTTGTCGAAATGCCCTCCGGCTGGGGCTAAAGGGTCCGCTCAGAATGACGCGGGCTGTGGGCAGGAAAACACCTCTATGGCTGGCGAGCCACTCGGCCATTCGTCCATTTGGATACCAAAAAGTCTATTGGGTACCATAAAAAATAGACGGTTTAGTCGGCACCATGCTTAAGGGGGCTCGGGGTTGTACTGTGGCCTGCTTGCATGCTTGGGTGAGGGTAAAAAAAATTTGCCAAGGTCACCCATTAGGCTTCTACCACCTTCCCTGCTGCTGCCGCAGGGCTACTTGCCTCTACTGCGCACGTCCTGCCGTTGTTCCCGTGACATTTGAAGAACGTGAAGCAGGCAACAGATGTCTCCAGTTGATAAACACAAGGTCTCCATTTCCTGCATTTTACTCTCTATTTGGGTGGGGGAAAGAAAGTGCTGTTTTTTTGTTTTTTGTACCGGGATCCAGGAGGGGGCCACCCGTAATTTTTTTGTTCATTTTGAGGCCTTAATGCGGGATCATTTTGGAGGAAATGGAGCCCAAACACTCATGTGAGAGATGGAGCCTTGATTTTCCCAAGCCTCTTTTTTAGGGCACAGCAAACCATCTTCCTCTTTTCCTTAAATTCACGCCAACCCTTTCTAAGGCAGAGACTCGTGTCTTGGAAACCTCCTCCCCCTCCTCCTCCGTTCCTCCGGCCAAAAAGCTTCAACACAGCCCTGACTTCCCTCAATATGCACCCTGAGAGCTGAGGTGCCCCCTTGCCTACTCTGGACCCTGAACCACTGCCTAAGAAGACCGATAAAATTGAGAACTGTCGGCCTTGGGGATTTGACGGAGAAAAAGGGCTCGTGTCTGCATTGTGTCCGCCCCCTCCTCCGTCGCTGTCGGCCCGATTTTTCAGAGTGTCCAACGATCTTTTTCCAAACTAAGATCCCCAAAATCTCATGCGAAAAGGGCATCGTCCGCACGACCATTTTGGGGGTTTTCTTCAAAACGGAAAGGAAGGGGCAAAGCCTTTCCCTGCCCCACTCTCGGTGCTCAACACCCCAGGTCCACACCGCTGCTTGTCGGCCATGTGCCTCGTACTGCAATGGTTTGGCCGCCCCCAATCGCTGGAGCATGGGGAGGGGGGACCCAGCGGGTTGCCACGTCAAAAATGAGACTTGCGGGGAGGCCGAGCTGATCTGCAACGCAGCCGGGCGGACGAAGCGGGGTGGAACGGGGGAAGTGCGAACTCAGACCTCGACCTTCTTCAGCAGGCATCCAACCCGGAGCTCTTTAGAAATTTCTGGACGCAAGGTTCATGACATTGCCAGGCAAGGGATGTGCTCCAGCCTACCGATCTTAAGGGCGCCCACAGATTCGCCCTTATCGCACACCCCTTCCCGGGACAAGGTTCTTGTCACCCAGCCAGCGCTCGGCCCTCGTTCGGAGAGCCGTCCCAGTCCTGACCTGTTTGGATGGTCCCAAGGCGGTTAATTTCAACACGGCCGGGGTGTCTCTGGCACGTGCCCCACCAGAGGACCTTGGGGGAAAGAGCCCTGCACCACCCTGCGGTTTTAAAATGTGCCCCGAGCCTGAACCCCGTCACCCCCAGACATCCACCCAGCTCACTCAGTGAGCAGTACAAGATATGCGGCTTGGCCGTGCTAATAGTTTAGTGTCGGTGGTGGTGGACTTTCCGACACCCGATCAACAAACGCGCTTAAATTTTTGATGACATGTGGGGGCCAGGCAGGGACGGGTTTTCTGGCAAAGAAATGCCTGCTCGGCAAACTGGATTGGGGGGGGGGGCCATGGGAAAGTGGCGGGAAACCCCTCTGTGTCCCCCCAAAAGGAAGGGGAACATTTCCAAGGCCAAAAGCCGGGAATGCCCACATTAGGCGTTGGCTTTGGGGGGTTTGGGTTAATTTTTTTTTCTGCTCCCCAAAACCGGAAGACAAAGGCTTCGCTAAACGGGCCCCTGTAAAAAGGCGTGCAGGTCGTCAAACCGGGAAAGGGAAGGGGTTTGGATGGGTCTCGGTGGGCTGGGGTACTCGGGCGACGGTGGGGGGCTGAAGCGGAGGGGGTGATCCCATCATGATCTGAGAGACTGGGGAGCTGAGGAACGCTTGGTGGCGGAGGAGGAGGAGGCGGGGACAGAGGGTGGACAGTGGTTGGGCCCCGGCGTCTCTGGCCTTTTTTTGGGGCCAAATGTTCCCTCCATTTCAACCTAGCATTCGCTGCATGTGACTAACATGTTGGGGGTGGTTAACCACTTAAGGGTTTTTGCCTCTACTCATGCGTTTTGCAGAGGCGGCATATGACATCGCTGGTGAATCAAAGGGTTCTCAAAGAAGGCCAGGCTTGAGAGGTCCTGGACCTTTTTGACGGCGAAAGCGAGGAGCGGGGTTGCGCTGACCGGGGCGGCGGGAAACATATTACGGGCTTCTGCGACCGCCCCCACCCTTTTTGTGGCGGACACGTATTGACACACCCCACTCTTCCTCCTCGCCACTGATGAAGGCTCGCAGCAAATTCTGGGAAAAAACCAGGATGGGTCCGCAATGCCCCTCATGATTTTCTCATCAAAACGGTGACTTTGGCGCC
The DNA here is from genome assembly GCA_025379985.1 of Phyllomedusa bahiana. Lineage (NCBI taxonomy): Eukaryota > Metazoa > Chordata > Amphibia > Anura > Hylidae > Phyllomedusa > Phyllomedusa bahiana. Next base: position 39,338 of record JAODAL010017238.1, on the reverse strand, counting down.
TGCTTTCTGCAAACCAGGGGCTGCGGGGGACAAGCAAGGGGGACTGCAAGGGGGTTGCCGACCGCCCAAGATTTTTGCCGATTGACCGGGTTCCTTTACCTCCTCATGGCTCAGTAACGGGGGCAGAGCAGACAAATCACCCTTGACTTTTAAACAGCTTTCTGACCCCAAAAACCCCATTTTGTCATCAAAAAGGTCTTCAACAATGGATTATCCACAGTGGTGGGTACACATTGACATTTGGCCTTCTGTGGACGGATGTGAGAGCTGATGACGACATTTGTGGGCGTACTGGGAGGGCGGGGTAAGACTGCAGATCAGGTTCATTAACCACTGAAGGACAGATTGCGACGAGTTCTTTCTTGATTCACAGGGGCCCCACCCCGCGAGACAGGCCGACTCCGGCCCCCTCGATCCCTGGGATGCGGTTTTCGCCGCACGGAAGGAGCCCCTTTTCTCGTACCCCCTACCCCCCATGTCTAACCCCATCTTTTCTCGCTTTCCCCTCATTTCGCTCCATGTTCAAAATATAAAAAAATTTTAGAAAGGGATGGAATAGCTTTTTTGGAAAGTCTCTTATTAAAAGACGGGAAATCACAGTTTTTCCCAAATCCCCCAAACAAAACAAAAATTTCGGATTCAAAATTTTCTGCAAAGGGGCTATCAACAAATTGGACGGCAAAAGTCAAAAAAAAACGTATCGTTAGTTTTTTGTATAAAACACGGTTTTTTTGCACCTTTTTAATTTACCTGGTGACTATAGAATTGCTGTTTTAAGATTTTACGTGGATCTGCTTTAATTAACAAAGCTGGTGCGCAAAAGTCAAAAAACCCTATCGTTATGTTTTCGGAAATACACGGGATTTTTTTTCACCTTTCAATCACCTGTGGGGGCAAAGAAATTGCGTTTTAAGATTTACGTGATGCTGCGTCAATGAACAAAGCTGGGGGGTTCAAAAGTCAAAAAAACCGACTTTATGTTTTTTTAAAAATACACGTATTTTTTGCACCTTTCAATTTACCTGTGGGGACTAAAAATTTTCGTTTTTAAGATTTACTGGAAGCTGCGTCAATGAACAAAACTGGGCGCAAATTTAAAAAACACATCTGTTATTTCGTATAATACAGGATTTTTGCACCTTTCAATTCACCTGTGGGGACTATAGAATTGCTGTTTTAAGATTTACGTGGATGCTGGTCAAAAACAAAGCTGGTGCGCAAAAGTCAAAAAAAAACTATCTGTTTTTTTTTTTCGTATAATACCTATTTTTTTTCACCTTTTCAATTCACCTTGGGGACTATAGAATTCTGTTTTAAGATTTAGTGGAGCGCGTCAATGAACAAAGCTGGGGGGGGCAAAAATCAAAAAAAACTTTTTTGTTATGTTTTCATATAATACACGGGATTTTTTTCACCTTTCAATTCACCTGTGGTGCTATAGAATTCGTTTTAAAAATTTACGTGGATGCGCGTCAAGAACAAAGCGGTGGGGGCGCAAAAATCAAAAACAAACGTTATGTTTTCGATAATACCTTATTTTTTGCACCTTTCAATTCCCCTGTGTGACTATAAAGCGTTTTTAAAATTTACGTGGATGCTCGTCAATGAACAAAGCGGGGGGCGCAAAAATCAAAAAAAACGTACTGTTTTTTTCGTATAAACACGGTATTTTTTTTCACCTTTTAAATTTACCGTGGTGACTATAGAATTCTGTTTTTAAAAATTACTGGATTTCGCATCAAGAACAAAGCTGGGTGTGCAAAAATCAAAAAAAACTATCTGTTATGTTTCAATAAATCAGGTATTTTTTTCACCTTTTAATTCACCTGTTTGGGGGACAAAAATTGCTGTTTTAAATTTGCGTGAAGCGCGTCAATGAAAAAGCTGGGGCGCAAAAAATCAAAACACTATCTTTTTTTTTCATAAAATACACGGTATTTTTTTTCACCTTTCAATTCACCGTGGGACATAGAATTGCTGTTTTAAGATTTCGTGGAAACTGCGTCAATGAAAAAACTGGGGGCGCAAAAGCAAAACACGTACTGTTATGTTTTATATAAAAACGGTATTTTTTGCACCTTTCAATTCCCGGGGGACTAAAATTGCGTTTTTTAAGATTTCAGGGGCTGCTCAATGAACAAAGCTTGGGGGGGCTCAAATCAAAAACACGTACGTTATGTTTCGTATAAACACGGGATTTTTTGCCCTTTCAATTCACCGTGGTGACTTAGAATGCTTTTTAAGATTTACGTGATTTGCGTCAATGAACAAAACTGGGTGCGCAAAAATCAAAAAACACGTATCGTTTTGTTTTCGTATAAAAAACGGTATTTTTTGCACCTTTCAATTTACCGGGTAAATATAGAAATTTCTGTTTTTAAAATTTTCGTGGATGCTTTCGTCAAGAAAAAAGCTGGGGGTCAAAATCAAAAAACACTATTGTTAGTTTCGTATAACACTTATTTTTTGGAAAAACAACCTGTGCGACTACAAATTCTGGGTTTTAATTTAACTCAAGGTGGGAAAATAACATAGGGGAAGGGTAAAATTGAAAAGAACACCTATCGAAATTAACGATAAAAAGTGGAGTTTTGCACCTAACAAAGAGACATCATTACTAAAAAGATTTATCCAAATAAGTTCAGGGTGCCCAATACCAGGAAAAATTTTAAAACAAACGTTAATAATAAAGATATTGCAGTGCAATGTCTAACTAGTCCCTTGGGGAACTTTTTTCCATGTTTTTTATAGATAGACTGTCGTGTTCGCCCGCGGGGGCCCCCCCTCCGTTCCCCCCGTGACTTTACAGCGGTAGATCCTGCTTTAATATTCTCTAGCTAACTACATAAAATCTTCAAATCTCTAATCTAACTAAATTGGAAGGATCACAGCTAATAGTAGAGGTTTCTCTGTGCAGAAATAGACTAATTTCGCTGAGCTGTTTGGCCACAGGCAGAGCGCACGTCCTATTCCTATGAGACTCTGAGAGACACTGAGGCTGAACAGGAAACGCTGTTCTATGTAATACGAGGTCATGTGATTTTTCCAGCCAATCGCAACCATACACATCCCAGTCATGACGTCGCACACACATCTCACCCTGCTCTATTCTGTAATCTGATTTGCTGGCCGCCAAAATGACAGGAAGCTCCGAAAATGGCGCGATCTTAATAGATGATGCACAGATTTTAACCTTAATTATCGCATGATCTGAAAATTTCGATCACCATAAAAACCTTGCCGATTTCAACTTTGTCGATAAAAATCGCTCAACACTAATTAATATGCGAATAACATTTGGCATGTTAACGCCAAATTTCATGCATGTCGCCCTTAGTGTTTCCACTGTACTTTGTTTAGACCTATGTTATGTCTGTAACTAGAGATGGGCGAATCGATTCTAACGAAGTGGAATTCGTTTAGAATTTCAGGAAAACTTCGGTTCTGCACGAAGCCGAAGATTATGGTACTTCGCGGGACTGAAGCGTCTTGTTTTTTGTAAAATGGCCACAAGCACATGGCGTTACATGGGGCAAAGAACTATAGGAGGAAGAAAGGAGAACCCTCAATGACATGTGCAGACATGAAGCCAAACAGAGACCTGTGGTATTCTGTGACATCACAGCGCTAAAAGTAAGGACGGCACCTGCGCTCCTCACAGTCCTCTTGTTGTGTCTCTTGGCATAACAGCGTCTCTGCTGCTGCATAGCTCTCATTATATAGCTTTACTTAGCGATTGGGGAAGGGGAAAAAAGACCATTAAAAGTCTGTTACTTGCTCAGTCACTCAGTGTTCTGTATCTGCTGCTACACAGATCTAATTATACAGCTTTATTCAGCGAGTGGGGAGGGGGAGAAAGACCACTATATGTCTGTTACTTTCTCACTCAGTTTTTTTGGATCCCTTTGCTCTATACAACTTATCCTGAAAGGAGCTGCTTTTATCAGAGACTGTTGCCTAAATTTATTGCCACCAGCGTTATCATTTTGTTTAGTTCGTGGGGTCTTCTCCCAGGGTGTCCAGGGTGGGTGTAATTCTGCCCCATATACATTGCAATCTCACTTGTTGTATTATTAGGGAATTTCAGTTTCTAAAAATCCACTCAATCCTGATAGTGTTGTATTGGAATAGAAATACAGACCGCTTTTTCTGCGCCATTATTTCAATTTCTCCTGTTGTATTAGGGAATTTTAAATTCATGGAATCCACTCAATTCTGATATTGTTGTTTTGGGATAGAAATACAGACTGCTTTTTCTGCACCATTATTTAAATTTCTCCGGTTGTATTAGGGAATTTTAAATTCAAGTAATCCACTCAATCCTGTTAGTGTTGTATTGGGAGTCAAATAGAGTGTTTTAGTCTGCCATCATTTAAATTTCACCTGTGCTATTATTAGGGAATTTCAGATTCTGGGAATCCTCAATCATGTTAGTGTTGTACTTGGAGTCAAATACAGTGTGTTTTTTGTCCGCCATCTATACATTTAAATTTCACCTGTTCTTTCAGTAGGGAATTTCATATCCAGGGATCTCTCAAGCCTGTTAGTGGTCCATTTGGAGTCAAATAGAGTGTTTTTTTTTCCCTATTATATACATTTAAATTTCACCTGTTCATTTCTGTAGGGAATTTAATATCCAAGGGTTAATTTCTCCTCTTGTTTTGTTGGAGTGAAATACAGCGTGTGCGTATTTCTGCCACATACATGCCTGAAATCCATCAACTTCAGACCGGTGGGGGTATTTTAATCTGTGGCCAAGAGTTAATTTATTCCCTTTTTGTGGAGAATTTTGTGTCAAATCCAGTGTTTGTGTATTTCAGCCCTACATACATCTCAAATCCAGTCTCTTGGGATATTGCTATTTGTGGCATACAGTTTTTTTTTTCATTTATTGTGGTGTTTCTGTTAATTGCTGATACATGTAGCCCCCCCCCCCCCCAAAAAAAAAAAGAGAGTGGAGAGGGTGTCATCAGTAATTTTGCATTGACGCCAATCATTTTGCCATTCGTTTGATCTTGCAGTGTCCACTTTCATTTGGTCAATAATCCATCATTGCTAAAGCCAAAAAGAAACAGGAGTTGAACCCAAAAATAAGTAAATGGAATATTTGCATATGTTGTGTGTTTTGTATCCACTCCACAGATTAAAAGAATGGGAAAACCAAACATAGTGGCAATGTCATAGAGTGGTGGAGGGTGGAAACAGCATTAGAAAACCACAGCAGCATGAGGAGACTTGAGTGGTGAGGTGGCAGCAGCATCCGAAGGCTACGTAATGGCCCAGTGAAGAAAGGGGATGTGGGTGGCAATACCACTCCCTGGTACTGAAGGTGGGTGGTAGAATGAGCAGCAGGCAGCAGATGTATGGAATCAGGCGGGTGGCAGCATCAGAATAGTAGCTGAGGTAGGCAGCCAAAAGAATCCAGGGTTCAGGGTCTGCTCAAGGTGCTGCTGCTGCTGATGGGTACCTAAATCACTAGGGGGTGAAGAAAGCTGCTCATCAACAACTCCAGACTCAGGTTGCTGCTGATGGAGCTGGTATTGCTCGTAACCACCCCCCATCCCACCACAACAGCCGTGGCAGTGGTACATGAACATTGATGAACCACCCGGTCAGACCTGATAGAGGATGGACCATGGTGCAACTGACTACATAGGATGTCTATATAGTACTTGAGTTTGTCCTCAGTCTTGGCAGGTGACAAAATGCCCCCATTTGGTACCGGTAACGAGGGTCCAAAAGGGTGGAGAGCCAGAAGTCATCCCTCTGCCAGATGGTGACAATTCAGGCAAATCAGCATGCAGCGGGTCATCTGTGCAAGTGACTCTGAGGGACTCCCTGCCTCCATCTCCACTGTATAGTGCCACAGGTTGTCTGGGTCATCTTCCTAATCCTCCAGTTGCTCCTCTCCTGTCACCTGAATAAAAAAACGACTCGTTTCGCCAGACACTGCTTGTGCTCCAATGTCTTCTTCCTCCAGTTCAGCACCCACTGGACTCATGTGGCTGTGGGATGTAGTCACCACATCTCCAGTCCCCTGACCATACAGATTTTGCAGCATCTGTTCCAGGACATGAAGCAGTGGAATGACTTCACTGCATCCCATAGTCCTGGCGACTGTCAAATAACGTGTCCACCTGAAAGGTCCTCAGGAAACGGCAGGTGTCATGCATGAGCTGCCACTGGCCAACATTAAAATTACACAGGGGTGTACTCCTGTCCACTTGGATCTTCAATAAACCATTAATGGCCTTTCTCTGTTCATCAATTTCCCCCCTGTTCATCAATTACTCCCTGTTAATATATTTATTCCTGTTCATCAATTTCCCCCTGTTCATCAATTCCTGTTTTTCTCTGTTTCTGGTTTTTCTGTTCTGTTTAGCTCAATGAGGGTGTGCTTGGCGGTGTAGAACTAGCCGAAGTGAATGCAAATTTTCCTGGCCAGTTCTCTGAATGGTGTAGAGTCCATCACTTGAAAAGGGAGGGATAACATTACCACCAACCTGAACAGGAGCACGGTCAGCTTCTGCACTTAGGGATGGCTAGACGCATACTGCTGTCTCTTGTCAATCATCTCGGTGAACGACTGCTGGCACTATGAGTGCCCAGGAGCAGGAGTATCTGGAGCGGTAGATGATGGAAAAGACAGGGAGTTGTCTTCGGCAGAGGTGGTAATGCCTTGACTGCCTGAAATGGGAGGCGTGCCACTGGGTGCTGCTGCTGTTGGGACAGGATGGACCACCACATCTGAAACACGTTTCTCCCAGGCCACTGTGTGGTGACACTGCATGATGTTAATGCAGGGCTGTGGTGCCAATGTTAGGTACCTGGTCACGCTTTACTTTCTGCCCACAGATTCTACATATAACCATGTTCGCCTACTCTGGTGTCTTGTCAAAAAACTGGCACACCGCCGAGTAGGTGATTTTACCACCAAAGCTCCGCACTGACTGACTTTTACCGCCGCTGCCTCGGTGAGCTCCTGCACCGCTACTTTCTGGGACCTGTAAAGTGGGTGGTCTAAATCAGGGCTGTTTGGCTCCCGACCTCGCACTGCTGCTACCCTGCTGACTCCCGGCCACACTACCGACTTGCAGGTTGCGCCACTGCATGACATGCAAGCTGCCGCTCTCTTCTCCCAATGCTAATGATGAAGTCCAGGGCTGGGATGATGGGTAGTCGAAGGTAGGCGACTGCCTAGGGCGCCACTTCATACCAGGCAGAAAGAGGGCACAAGGAGGCATGAAGTGGGCTGAATTTTCCATTTGGGGGGCACTTTATGCCTTGTTTAACTAGGGCACCAGAATACTTTGTCCCAGCCTTACTTGCTTCACCCGGCTTTCAAGTGCGATTGGCTACATCGATTAGTGCTTGCCTGTCACCGCTGTCATCCTCAACGGTGTCGCTGTACAAAGCCTGACCGCTCGCAACATAACCCCCCATTGCAACTCTCTTCATGACTACTTGCCCGCTTCTGCAAGAAGCAGCGGATGTCTTCCCCACCTCTTTTCTGCCCACTGTCCTCAATTAGTTGGTCCTCACTGTATAGTGGCAAAGAGGCCACATCACATAGTAGTTCTCTGGGTGTGGGAAGCGAACGGGACAGAGGTGGGTTGAGGACAGGTGAGGCCCCTTCACCTGCTCCCAGGCCAACTCTTGGCTGGGGTTGTCAGATGTCATCTGGGAGAGAGTGTATGACCTAGTGTGTGGTCAACACATGGCCACTAGATGACACCGGAAGCTGTGGCCTCGCAGGGTAACCCCTGCTGTGACGTCTCCTTACTGTGCTGCGACTTGTGGTGGCTCCAGGAACCTACTATTATGTTCTTTTACGCTATTATAAGATCTTAGCCCTCAGCTTGTTTTTTTTCCAGCTAGCGCTGCCATGACTTTATTAGGCTGCATTCCTGCTTCAGTTTTTTGGTCAGTTTTGCCCCCGTAAGTGCCCAGGGACTTGAAGAGTGAAGCGATTCTAAGAGTGGCGGCAGTCATGTACGTGTCATACTAAAACACAGCATTGTATGAAGACCAAACCAAGCTCCCTCTGCATATTTGAGCATGGCACAACGTTTTACAGCACCCTACAGGCTCTCTGCAGCCAGGAAATAGCTGTTTTTTAATCTGATTCGTCGCAAATATATTCGGGTCAAAACGAATTTTGTCGGAAAATTCGGCGAACTCGGCGAATCGAATTTTTTGAGAAATTCACCCATCTCTATCTGTAACCCCTTTGAATGTACAGTGTCCTGGAACTAATGTAGCTTTAAAATAAATAATGATAATAATAGTGTAACAATATATCTACATTTAGAATTATATATAGACTTATTGATGCTTTTATCAATTCTTAATAAGCATTGAACATAAAAAATATGAAAGGGATTTTTTTTTAATTATAAGCAGATGATCCATTTTTTTCATTTTGCGAAATGCGCGTCATAATAAGCCGTGTGAACATACCCTTAATGTTTTGTTTTTATTTATTTTACATATGTGCCATGCATAAGATCAGAAAAAGACTTTTTACATAACATATTTTGTATTGCTTATTTCCTCTGCAACTAGAGCTGTTTTTAAACGTGATTTGTCTCGACTCGCGAATATATTCGGGTCGAAACTAATTTTGTCTGAAAATTCGGCGAACTCGGTGAATCGAATTTTTTAGAAATTCGCCCATCTCTATCTGTAACCCCTTTGAATGTACAGTGTCCTGGAACTAATGTAGCTTTAAAATAAATAATGATAATAATAGTGTAACAATATATCTACATTTATAATTATATATAGACTTATTGATGCTTTTATCAATTCTTAATAAGCATTGAACATAAAAAATATGAAAGGGAATTGTTTTTATTATAAGCAGATGATACATTTTTTGCTTTTCATTTGTTTTATTTTCTGATTGTAAGTTGTTTTAAGTCTGTTTTCTGTGTAGGATTGTGGGGCAGCCATCTTGCACAAGCTGCTTTTAACAATGTTCAGAGATAGGCTTTAAAGCAGACACATTGATGTAGGCACCTGTGAACAAGAGCTGTTAAAAAGTGATCACTACTAGTGTTGAGCGATTATTATCGGCAAAGTTGAAATCAGCACGGTTTTTATGTTGATCGGATTTTTTCGATCACGCGATAATTTAGGTTAAAATCTGCGCATAATCTATTAATATCGCGCCATTTTCAGCGCTTCCTGTCTTTTTTGGCGGCCAGCAAATCAGCTTAGAGAATAGAGCAGGTGAGCTGGGTGTGCGATGTCATGACTGGGATGTGTATGGTTGTGATTGGCTGGAAAAATCACATGACCTCGTTTTACATAGAACAGCCCTTCCTATTCATGATCAGTGTGTGTCTGTGTATCATAAGAGCAGGACGTGTGCTCGGTCTCTCTCAAAACAGCTAATTGAAACTGTTCTATTTGTTCACACAGACAACTATGCTTTTAGCTGTGAACATTAGAACTTAGGTAGATTAGAGAATTTCAGTTTTTAGTTACTTAGGCTGAGAATTTTAAAGGAGCATCTAGTGCTGTACAGCCGCGGGGGGAGTGGGGTGGTTTGGGGTGCGGGCGAACACACAGACAGACAGGCTGGCAGGCAGGCAGGCTTTTGAAAGGAGAGTGGATATTGTGCAGCCCAGACTGTGCTTTGACCCTGCATTGCAATGGTTTTTATTAACAATTTTTGGCCAATTTTTGGTGAAATATTACTTGTATGTTGTGCAGCCTGTACTTATATTAGGATACAGATCTTTTCTAGTAACTGCAGTTGTATTTGATAGGTGCAAAAAACGCCTTTTATTATCCATATACATTTCAAATAGGTGTTTTTTTTCACTTTGATGGGGCCCAGTTTTGTTCATATAGCCACCTTGCACTTAAATTTGAATACAGCAATTTTGTAGTCACCGCAGGTGTATTTATAGGTGCAAAAAAAACGCCTTTATTAAACCGTATACATTTCAAATAGGTGTTTTTTTCACTTTGGCGCGGCCCAGTTTTGTTCATAGAGCCACCTTGCACTTAAATTTGAATACAGCAATTTTGTAGTCACCGCAGGTGTATTCGATAGGTGCAAAAAACTCATTTATTATCCGTATACATTTCAAATAGGTGTTTTTTTCACTTTGGTGCGGCCCAGTTTTGTTCATAGAGCCACCTCGCACTTAAATTTGAATACAGCAATTTTGTCGTCACTGCAGGTGTATTTATAGGTGCAAAAAAACGCCTTTTATTATCCGTATACATTTCAAATAGGTGTTTTTTTCACTTTGGTGCGGCCCTAGTTTTGTTCATAGAGTCACCTTGAACTTAAATTTTAATACAGCAATTTTGTCGTCACCGCAGGTGTATTTTTAGGTGCAAAAAAACACCGTTTGTTATCCGTAAAAATTTTTAAATAGCTGTATTGCACGTGGTTTCGGGCCTAGTTTTTTTTCAAATAGCCACCCTGTACGACAATTCTCTAGTAACTTTTTCTCGTTTTCATTGCCAAAAAACGCAATTTCTCATCCGTGTAACTGGAATATTTTTTGCGCCGGTGATTCGGGTTTGGTGCGGTTTGCGCATTTTGTATGTTTTTTGTTGAAAACATCAATTCCTACCCCATGGGCAGTTGTAAATCCCTGGGACTGAAGGAGAACCTGTTGATTTTGTCTTAGGTTCTTACACGACCAAATTTTTCCAGGTATTGCAGAAAATTTCAGTTTCAAAATCCGTTGGCTATGGGAAAATTAAAGGGGATTTAAGAAAAGTGTGATTTGCCGTCTTTTAAATAAGAGACTGTAAAATTTTTTTCCCTCCATACCTTTTTAAAAAATTATATTTTTTGGGAACATGGAGCGAAATCCCCGAGGGGTAAGCGAGCAAAAAAGGGGGGAGGACATGGGGTAGGGGTACGAGGAAGGTGCTCCTTCCGTGCTGGCGAAAAATAACATGCCGCGGATCATTGGTTGCGGGGACCGTCGGGCCCTGTTCGCTGGGTCGGGGCCCGTGAATCTCGAAACCCAAGCGTCGCCAATCTGTTCTTCAGGGTTTAAATTGCAACCGCATCCAGCAGTCTTACCTCCCAAACCCTCCCCAGCACGGCCCAAATGTGTCATCGCATCCGTCCAGCATGAAGCAAAAGGCACCCAAAAATGTAAACTCTTTGTCCCCCACCATGTGGATAACCCATTTTCTGGCCTTTTTGAGAAAAAATGGGTTGGGGTCAGAAGGTTTTCCCAAAGCCCAAGAGGCAAAGAGGATGATTTTGCCCCTGCTCTGACGCCCAGTATGATGCCTCAGGGGGGGAAAAAGGAAGCCGGTCAATCGGCGAAAATCCCGGGGGTCGCAACGCCTTGCAGTGCCTCTTACTTGTAGCCCGCAGTCCTGGATGCAGAATGTCGGGACGACCAAGTCCCTGTTTGATGATGATGATGACAAACTTCGGATCCATGATCTTTTTGGTTTTTGCTTGTGGCGCTTCTCATGGAGAGGAGGAAGACGATGGGTTTTGTAAATCGGGCCCCGCCTCAAAAAGGGAGAGGGGGGTTTTGCGAAGTCCGCTGATTGATTCCCGCCACCCAACGGCAGCGCAAAACCTTTCCTCGCTTATCGCCGAAAAAGGCCCAGGACTTCAAACCGGGCCCCTTCTTTGAGCAAGCCTCTGTTCACCCAGGATGTCAATGCCCCTTTCCCGTAAACACTAAGTAGAGGAAAGTTTAGGTGTTTAACCACCCCCAAAATTTCTTCACAGCACGAATGCATGTGAGTTGAAATGGAGGCAACACGGCCAAAAAAGGCCCCCGATCCCGGGCTTCCGACCACTGTACCCCCTGTTTCGCCTCCCCTTCTCCATCCCACCAAGGGTTCCTCAGCTGCCCTGTCTTCAATCTGATCGGGGATCCCCCTCCGCTTCAGCCTCCACCGTCGCCCCGAGTGCCCCCACCCCCCCCAAGAACCCATCCTACCCCTTCCCCTTTCCACCTTTTGACGACCTGCACGCCTTACGCAGCGTCTAGACCCCCCTTTGTCTTCCGGGTTTGGAGCAGAAGAAAATTTTAAAACCCAAACCATCCCAAAAAGCCAAAGCCTAAATGTCAGCACGCCTGTTTTGGCCTTGGAAATGTTCCCCTTTCCTTTTGGGTGGAAAAAGAGGGTTCCGCCACTCTGGCCTTGCCTCCCCCCAAAAACCAGATGCGAGCAGGCTTTCTTTGCCAGAAAAAGCCATCCCTGCCCGGGCCCAGCACTGTCACTAAAATTTAAAGCAGTTGTTGCACCCCGTGTCCGGAAAAAGTCCTCTGACCACCGACACATGGATGTAACAGGGCCAAAACCCCGCTATATCTCTGTGCAGCCCCGGGGGTGAGCTGGGTGGTGCCTTGGTGGTGAAGGTGGCCTCAGGCTCGGCGCACCCCTTTTAAAACCGCAGGGTGGTGCAGGTTCTTTCCCCCAAGGTCCTCTGGTGGCATCAGTCCCCAGAGAAACGAGGCAGTGTTGAAATTTTTTCTGCTTGGAGACCGCCACAACAGGTCAGGACTGGGGGACTACTTCCGCAACGACCGGAGCTGGTGGGTGACAAAAACCCTTTGTGCCGGAAGGTGGTGGCGATAAACGGTCAAAATTTGCGGGCCCGCCCTTAAAGATCGGTAGGCGGGAGCACATCCCTTCCCGGGCACTGTCATAAACCTTTGTGCCCAAAAATTTTTCTAAAGCACTACCCGGGTCGGGACTCCCTGTGAGGAAGTTGAGGTCTGAGTTCGCACTTCCCCCTTTCGCACCCTGCTTGGTCCCGCCTGGCGGGTTTTTGAAACGTCAGCTGGGCCTCCCTGCAACCGTTCATTTTGACGTGGCAACCGTGGTTTTCCCCCTCCAATGCCCCAGCGATTGTGGCAGCGCGCAATGAAATTTACACAGTACAAAGGGGACACATGGCCTGACAAGCAGCGGTGCGGCCTGGGGTGTTCCCCCCACCGAGAGTGGGGGCAGGGAAAAGGCTCTGCACCCCCTTGCCATTTTTGAAGAAGCCCCAAAATGGTCGTGCGGACGACCCCTTGCAGCATGACTTGTGGTGATCTGTTGTGGAACAATCTTTTGGACACTCTGAAACATGGTCCCCCGGAGGGAGGGGAGAGGGGGACACGATGGGGACACGGACCCTTTCTTCCGTCAAATCACAAAGCCCACAGTTTCACAATTTTTGGGTTTTTATTAGGCAGGGGTTGGGGGGTCCAGGCTAGTGCAAGGAGGCAATCAGTTTCCAGGGTCATCATCTGAGGCAAGTCAGGGCTGGTTGAAGTGTGCCGGAAAAAAAGCGGAGGAGGAGGAGGGGTTTCCCGGAACCGACGTTACCGACGTCCCTGCCTTGGAAAGAGGTTGGGCGCGAATTTGAGGCGGAGGAGGAAGATGAGGAAGATCAGTTTGTAGTGCCCCCTCGACCAGAGGTTTTGGAAATCAAGGCTAAAATTCTCTCACATGAGTGCTTGGATGCTCCATTTCTCCAAAAGATCCTCGATTTGGCCACAAAAGAAAAAAAGTTCTGGGTGGCCCCCCTCCTGGATCCCGGGAAAAACCAAAAAATCAGCCTTTCCTTCACCCCCCCAAATGAGGTAAAAAGCAGGAAGGAGACTTTTCTGATTTATAAAATGGAGACATCTGTTTCGTTGCTTCCGTTCTTCAAATTTCACAGTGGGACAAGTCAGCGACGTGACGCGTAGAGGGCCAAATGCCGTAGCGGGAGCAGCAGGAAAATGGCAAAGCCTAAAGGGTGACCTCTGGCATTCTTTTTTTACCCCCCTCACCAACGATGTAATGCAGGGCCACATACAACACCCAGAGACCCGCTTAAGTCATGGGCAGCTATTGGTTCAAAACAATGTTTTTGGATGTGTTCCGGACCCAATAGACTTCTGGGTATCCAAAAGGATTAATGGCCCCAGCTCCTCGCCCCGCCATAGAGGTGTTGTCCTGCCCAGCAGCCAGGTCATATTTGCGGACCTTCAGCCGTGGGGGGAGTCATTACAGACAAAGCATCCGGCTTTCCCCAGATAATGTGGATGTTTGACTTTCATCAAGATGAATCAGGCTGGTTTTTGATGTGTTGTGGCCCCAATTGCCAAGGGCACCGATTAGTTTTTGGTCACTTCACATTTCCCCTTTCAAACGAAATGGGTCCCTTGAAAATTTTTTTTAAAAAGATAATTTCTTACTGCAATTTTTTTCTCTCAGTTCCCAAAAGTTATTTTGCTGGGGTTTTTCTGGGGAGGAGACGTAAAAGACACCAAGGGGTTTTATGACAAAACCCTTTTTCCCTTTACTACTTATCTTCGCATTGTCAATGGTTTTGGGGGATGGTGCTGTGAGAACAGCTATAATCTGGTCCTTTGGAACAGAAATTGGCTTTTTAAATGGCATTTTTTCCTCACAAATTTTTTTCAGGGTGAGAATCTTTTTTTTAATTTTTTGGGGTCCCCGGTGCTGGAGATACAGCTAGAATCATGGTCCTTTTGGGAAAAGAAATGTGGCTTTTTAAATGCCTTTCTCCCCCACAATTTTTAACAGTGGCTGAAAAATAATTTTTATAAATTTTTGGGTCATGGCTTTGAAAAAAAAGTAGAATACTACAGGTTATTATAAAAAAAAAAGTTGTTTCTAATAGACTTTGTTCTTTTAAATTGTAAAAAATGGCTAAAAGGGGCTGTTTTTAATTTTTGGGGGGATGTTGGTGGGAAAAGAGGTATACTCAGGTTCATTGTAAAAAATGTGATTTCAACAGACATTTTTTCTTTACAATTTTCAAGAGTGGTTCAAGGGTCATTGTACGCAGAAAAGGAAATAGGTAGGATACTGTTAAAGGAACCTATTGCAAAATGACTTGTTTTTGCAAGATCTTTAAAAAGAGCTGCAATCCCTGTGTGAGACAACCCATTTAATACTTTTAAAAAAAAAGGAAACAAAAAATGTGATGGGGTTCCCATCCCAATTTAAAAAATGTTTTCTAGAATTAACACTAAAAAAACCCCGGCATGCACAAAATGCTGTTTCAAATTTTCCCCTGAAATTTTACAAGGGAGGGACAGAAGGCTGACAGTTTAGGTTCCCAGGACAGATTTAGTTTGTCCGTTCTACTAAAATGGTGGTTGAAAACCCCTTTTTTGGCACTTTTTAATCTGTGGGTCAGACAGGTTTAATGGGCATACGGGTACGAACAGGTATTTCAATGTCCATTCAACCCAAAATGGGGTTCAAAAGACTCAGTTTTCCGGCACTTTTTTAAAATTGTGGGTCCGAAAGGTTTTGGGGGGGATGGCGGTCCAGGACAGGCCATGGTCAAGTCCGTTCAACAAAATGGTGGTTGAAAGACTTTTTCCCCCACTTTTTAAATCTGTGGGTCTTTCAGTTTGGGGCTCATGCGTGGCCGGGGGGGTTTAATCAATGTCAGTTAACTAAATGGTGGGTTTAAGACTCCTTTTCCCAAAACTTTTTAATTTGTGGGTCAGACAGGTTTAATGGGCTACTGCGGTACAGGACAAATATGTTTAAAGTCCATTTAATAAAATGGTGGTTTTAAATCATACGCCTTCTGGCACTTTTTAATTTTGGGTTAAAAAAAAGGGATAGTGAATGGTCTTGACTTTTTGTCTTTGGCCTTTAACCAAGTGGTTCCTAAGATGTAGCAGTATCCTTTTACTGTTTGGATGTTAATTCCAGCTTCCCAGCCCTGTTTGGGTGTAAGAAGAAGTTTTGTTCCTCTCCTGTAGACTTTAATGGTCACCGGCGATAATCATTATCTGCTATCGGAAAAACGTTTTGGTAATCCGATATCGAATATCGCCATGACGATAGTCAACGTAATCGCTCTCATAATCTTACGAAAAAAGTGTCGGGCTTTATTAGGCTTTTTGGCCAGAGAGAAAATTGTAAGATTCCAAGATTTTTTTTAAAAACTATAGATAATAACTTATTATGTTATGTTATGATATGTTTATCATAAAACAGAATGTAATCAGTAGTTCATTGACTGAGGACACATTTCTTTTATAAAAATAAACAAAATTTCATTTTTTTTTTTTTTTTTTTTTTTAAATTTTTTTGAAAATATTTCAGCAAAAAAATCACAATCACTTGCACAAGTCAATGTGAACTATACCAAACTGTGCAAACAGTACAGTGAAATGAATAACATTTATGTCTGATCCAAGAGTTAGCAAACTATAGAGAATATCACTCATATGTAGATAAAAAATAGAAATAGCAGTCACTTTACAAAGAAGGAAAAATTTCCCTTCAAAAACATGACGAAATATGGTTTATTAAAAATTCACACTATTTGTTGATTGTATTACACAAAGAAAAATATTGCGTGCACATATAAATGTTGATTTTTTTTTTTTTTTACTCAATTGCTTTCCACATCAGTCAGAGATCTAGACTATGGATATGCCAGGACATTTAGAAATGGAGTAATGCCAGCATTGAGGTAAAAGAACAGCAAGCCAAAAAATCTGAGCCAAAATACACATTTATTCATTGCAGTTTCTTCAGTGTGAAAAAAGCTGGTACATCACTTCCCTAGGTGATGATAATAATGAAAGATCTACAATTCTATTTCTCCAAGTAATAGATGTATCAAAGCCACTGTACATCATGCTGACTGGAAAGAAGTTAAATTGGAAGGAAAGGTTATTTTACAAATCATCTAAAAGTTCTTCACCGATCTTGTAGTTTAAGCTTTGTACTGGTCTTATACCATAGTACATGCCACATGACCATTCATACAGAAACATGAAACTGAGCCAAGTTGAACTCTCATAGAACAGAATAGAGAGTTGTGTACAAGCATGACAAACTCTCTATTCTTAACGGGTACTTTTGGGGCCTGTCATACGTCCAGGCAGGCAGCCTTCTGTTTACGTGAGACAACGCCCAGTAAGGGTTAAACCCTCAGCTCTGGACCGACGCCCTGGGAGAGGTGCTGCTTTGGAGCTCAGGAGTGACAGCTCTGCAGCCTCTCCCAGCAAGGGGTGTTGCGGTCAGGCCAATCAGAGGGCCCGGACACCGCACCAATCAGCTGCTGGGGCGGTGTCCAGGAAAACTATTTAAACTGGCTCAGTCCTCTCAGGCTTTGCCTGTGATAGGTTCCCCCTGTTGTTTCCTTGTGCGTTTTGATATTGCTTCCTCTGTTATTGACCTCGGCTTGCCTTGACTTCGTTTTGGACTCTGTTTATGTACTTCGTTCCCGCTCGTGTATGACCCTCGGCTTGTTTCCTGTTTATTCTTCGGATTCTGTTTGTGGCTTTGGCGTTATTGACCGTTACCGACTCGGACCGTTTGACCTTGCGTTTTCCCTGACGGCCCTGCACTTAGCAGCGTAGGGACTGTCGTCCAGTTGGGGTCTGCCATCTAGGGCAGCACGCCAAGTAGGCAGGGACAGTGGGCTGGGTGGCAGTCAGGGCCCACTGCACCTCCTCTGACGTGACAGTATCACAGGCCGACATTTACTGCTCTCCAAGCACTATGAACCCCATGACTGCATTGGTAGAGCAGATGCAGGGGCTCACCCAGTTGGTCCAGGATCTTGCACAGAGAGTTCAGCAGCAGGAGACCTCCCAGTTGTCCCTCAGCCCCAGGATCCTCCGCATCCCTTTCCCCTGTTGTGGAACCAACCCCCTATCCAGTTACCCAATAAGTTCTCGTGTGACATGAGGGCGTTTCAAACGTTTTAAGGAGGGGTTGCCAGTTTTTTTTCGTCCTTCCGCCCATGCGACCGCGGCGAATGAGGAACAGAGAGTGAGAATATATTAAACTCCATTCTCCCAAGGTCCCCTCAGGATGGGCTTCTCTTTCTCCCTGACTCGCCCAAGTTGTCTCTTCTGTGACCGATTCTTTGAATCCTTGAGGGTTACTATTTGACGACGCCGATAGGGCATTGCCGAGAGACGCAGCTCACCTTGTAAAACAGGTAAGAGGACAGTAGACGAGTATATCAGAATTCCGGCGTTGGTGTTTCCATCAGGTGAATGACCCAGCCCTCCGGTGCCAGTTTAGATTGGGATTAGCCGACCATGTGAAGGACTTGTTGGTGCGTACCCAAGCCTGGCACGCTGGATGATGCCATTGCCTCTGGCGTATGGTTGGACAGCACGTTTTAGGGAGAGACGTCGGAGAAGTCACATACTCCGTTGCCCCGCTTCACCTCCGATGCTCCGTTCTCCACCCACCCCATCCCCTAGAACCAGCTGGTAGCAGAGAGCCCCTTGGAGGAGCCAAGCAGATAGGGCTCCATCTGCAGGCATCATCAAAGACCGCAAGACACCTCACCGCACTAGGCAGGGACCCTACATATTACAGAAGCGTAGAAGGTCACCTCATCCTTGAGTGTCCCCAAGAAGAAGGGGCCCTCTCCGGAAAACTCCAACGCCTAGGTTACTCGTGGGAAGCGATTCACCTAGGCTGAACAGGAATTTTCCTATGTGGTCGAAAAAATTAATTGCTTCCAGTTATAAGATTTTCTATCTTTCCATGTCTATTTCTTGGTAGTGCCTTTGGGATATCGTGGAGCGGCCTCTAATTTCGTGGCTGCATCACAATGTTAACTTTGGTGCCTTCCCCGGAGACTCTATCAGATTAAGTGCAGTATTTGCGATAGATTCTACCCCTTGCGCAACGGGAGGATCACATTGCACTCCTGAGCATTGAGATGCTGGTAGGGTCTATGCATACGGAGATAGCTGTATCTCTGTTTATCATGGAGGGGCTTACCTGCGATCTGGTGTTAGGGCTGCCCTGCTTCAAACACAACCCAGGTGACTGGAGTCTGTAGAACTAGTCAGTTGGGGTAGCAGTGTGTTAATAAATGTCTCCCATCAGTACGTGGTAATAGGAAGTAGAAGCAGATTTCCTGCCTTTATTCGTGACTTAGCTGTGGTTGTTTTCCAAGACTCATCTGAGCAGTTGCCCCCGCATAGGACCTATGAATGTGCTATTTTGAACTATTGCCGGGTGAGATTTCCCAAGGCAGGATATACAATCTGTCGGCCAGAAAGCCAGCTTATGAAGCATATATAGCAGAAAGTCTACAGAAGGGTCATCAGCCGACCTTCTGTGTCCCTATGGTCGGGTTCTTCTTCGTTTAAGAAAAGATGGTAGTCCTCCGTCCATGATTGACAACCGGAACTGAACAAGGTAACGGTAAAAAACCAATACCCTTTACCTTTAATTCCCGTTCTCTTTAATCAGATTCAGGGAGCCAAGAGGTTTTCAAAAATTGGTCCTGAAAAGGGCTTATAACCTTTATTCAGATTAAAGAGGGGAACGAATGAAGACATCATTTTATACCCCGGAAGTCATTTTGAAATACCTTGATTATGCTTTTGGGGTTATGCCCTGCTCCCCTCTGTCTTCCAGAACCTTGTAAATGATGTTTTCCGGGAGCTATAGTCGTTTGAATGGTCCCGATACTATCTGATGACATTTTGATTAACTCCGCAGGACTGGGCTTTCGCACGTAAAACATGTGCGCAGGTTTCTGTCAGATTTTGAAGACAATAGTTCTTATTTTCAAACTTGAGAAATTGTTTTCGAGTTCAAGGAGTATCTTTCCTGGGATATAATTTAACGCCTAACTCATTTCGTATGGATCCCGGAAGTTCCAGCAATTCTTATTGTGTTCGTGCCTCCTCCCAGAAAAGCCTACAGCGTTCCTCCCTAGGGTTCGCTAATTATTATCGGAAATTAATTCTAAATTTTCTTGCTCGTCGCGATTACCATTGACTGAATGACTAAAAATGGAGTAAATACTCAGTAAGTGGCAATCGAGGCCTTAAGGCGTTCGAGAAGCTTAAGCTGTTTAGTCCGCAGCCCGGTGCTGGTTCACGCTGACCAGTGACAAGCCCATCGTTGGTGGAGTAGATTGCTTCTGAGTTGGATTATGGTCGTTCTGTCTCATGGGTCAGCTGCCTGACTAATCTCCGTCCTTGTGCCTTCTTCTCCATCGTAAATCTCCCACCGCAGAGAGGACTTATGATGTTGAACCGAATTTGTTGGCTATTACGTGGGCCTTCGAGGAATGCCCACTTCCTCAAGATCCCAACACCAAGTCAACGGTCCTCACTGACCATAAGAACCTGACCTTTTTAGAGAGTGCCTAAGAGGTTAAAACCCTCGATTAGCCACGATGGCATTATTCTATCACTTCCTTAAATTTGGTGGATTACCTATAACCAGTTCTAAGAAATTTAAAGCTGATGCATTGTCAAGAAGTTTCTGTGACAGTCAATCATCTCGGGATGACCGGTGTCCTTTTTACCCAAAGAGACGGTGTCTCCAGCTACTTCTCCCCACCGACTTGGCCACTGAGATCAAGACCCACCAGTAGATGAGACCTTGATAGCCTCCGTTTCTAAAGTCTTTGTCCTCACCCAGTTTTCGGCTTACGTTTATTAAATTATAATAACATGAAATCTGTATTATCTGGACATCCAGAGTGGCTGGCACCTAAGAAACTTATTTCCCGAAAATATATTGGTGGCCATCATTGGCACGGATGTGGGGGCCATGGACAGCCTGCACGTCTGGCTGCGGGCACAGGATCCCAAACTCGGCCTCTCTGGTGAACTTTGTACTCTGGGCTCTTCTTATACCGCACCGGCCATGGACTCACATTTATCTATGATTTTAATTGACGATCTTCCTACCTCGAGGGGTAACACTGTCATTTTGGGTGGTTGTTGATGCGTTTTTAGTAAGATGTGTCACTGATTCCATTAAAAAGCAATAACCGTCTCCAACAAAGACAGGTCGAACTTTTTTTATTAAACATATCATTAAACCTGCATGGGCTTAACCCAGAATATGTGTCTTACAAGAGTTCAGTATTGTCCTCCGTTTATGGAGAGCTCTCTGTAAGCTCTGGTATCACACACTGTCCTTCACCTCTGCCTTTCAATCCATGAGACTACATGGGGCATACGGAGCGTATGAATCAAACGGATACGCAGAAACTCCTGGGCCGGTGTTATGTCTCATCTGCAGGGAGACTGGTTAAATACTTACCTTTGGTCGAGTTTCGCGATAAATATCAGGATATAGCTGTCTGGGTGATTTCGCCGTTTTCTGCAACAATTTCTTCCACCCTAGACACTCATCATGGTCCTGGCGTTACTTCTGATCACAGTGGGGTCGGATGCCTATCCTTAACGATCCTGTCACAGTCGGCACAAAGTTTAGAAGAGAACTGGAGAATGCCCATAGTAAGATGGGCCATTGATTCTAAACGAAGTGAATCGTTTTAGAATTTCAGGAAAACTTCGGTCGGACAGAAGACTGAACTTTGGGGAACATCGGGTGAACGAAGTTTGCTTTTGATTGATAAAATTGCAGCGAGCACATGGCGCTACATGGGGCAAAGCACTCTGGAGGAAAGAAGGGGGCATAGCATGCATGACATGTGCATAGATGAAGCCAATCAGAGCCCAGGCCGGATTCTGTGACTCCACCCCGCACTATATAAAGACCTAGCGTAGCCGCTGGGAGCTATCACACCCTCTCGAACTCACTGACTGACAGGGAAGGTGCTGCTGCGGGTGAATAGCTCTTTTCTGAAGAACTGATTTTTTATAACAGCGATTTCTGTGGTGTTGTCTCAGCTTGTCTCAAGACCTGTATCTCTGAATTTCTCTTTCTGTATTTTGGGTATTGATCAGAAATCCAGTGTGCGTACTCCACTTGCCAGCTGCATAGTACATTTCAATATCCCAAGTGGGATCTATCGCAGTTCTGTTGTATTCATTTAAAGAAACACGTTTTTACAATACCTATACCACTTCATTTGGCTGCTGAACTTCTATTGCTCAATAACATCCAGGGGTTAATTAAGCGTTGTTATTGCTGTGTGCTGACAAAAATAAACCGTCTTTTCAAACGCCAAATATATATATTAGTTTATTGGTAGCCTAATTCACAACAAAGCTAATTACAACTGTAATCTCTTGTTGTTGGCCGTAGGAAAACACGCAATTGTAACACGCTACTAGTTCTGTCTGCTCATTTCTATTGCGCAATTACATCCATGAGTAAATTAAGCGTGTTTTGCTGTGTGCTGACAAAAATAACGTCTTTTTCATCGCCAATATAATTATATTTTTTGGTGCCTAATTCACAAGCAAAGGCTAATTACAACTGTATCACTTGTTGTGTGGCGTAGAAAACACGCAATTGGTAACACGCTACAAAGCTACTAGGTTAGTGCGGCTCAATTCTTTGGCGCAATTTTACATCCAGGTTAATTAAGCCGTTGTTTTGGCTGGAGTCTGACAAAAATAAACCGTCTTTTTCAACGCCAAATATCTATAATTTTTTTTTGTTAGCCTAATTAACAAGCAAAGGCTAATTACAACTGTATTCTTCTTGGTGTGTGCGTAGAAAACAAACGCAATTAGGTAACACGCTACTAGTTTGGCGGCTCAATACTTTGCGCATATTACATCCATTCGGGTTAATAAGCGTTGTTTTGCGGTTGCTGACAAAAAAAACCGCTTTTTTTCCACTCCAAATATAAGATTTTTATTTTGTAGCCTAATTCATCACAAGCAAAGGCTAATAATACAACTGATCATCTTTTGTGTGGGTGTAGAAAACACGCATTGTAACACGCTACAGTTTGTGCGGCTCAAATTCTTTTGGCGCATTTTACATCCAGGTGTTAATTAAGCATTGTTGCTGTGTGCTGACATAAAATAAACCGTCTTTTCAACGCCAAATATATAAAAAATTTTTTGGGGTGGCCTAATTCACAACAAAGGCAAAATACAACTGTATCATTTACCCCCTTGTTGTGTGGCGTAGAAAACACGCATTGTAACACGCTAGAGTTTGTGCGGCTCATTCTCTTGCGCAATTTACATCCAGGTTTAATTAACGTTTGTTTTGCTGGTTGTGCTGACAAAAAAAAACCGTCTTTTTTAAACCCAAATAAATAATTTTTTTTTTTTGGTAGCCAAATTACAAGAAAAGGGCAATTACAAACTGTATCCTTGTTTGTGGCGTAGAAAACACGCAATTTAACACGCTACAGTTTGTGCGGCTCAATTCTTTGGCCATTTACACCCGGGGGTTAAATTTAACGTTGTTTTGCTGGTGTGCGACAAAAATAAACCTCTTTTTTTCCGCCAAATAATATATTTTTTTTTTGGACCAAATTTCACAAGCAAAGGCTAATTACAATGTACTCTTGTTTTTGGCGTAGAAAACACGCAATTGTAACCCCGACATTTTGTCGGCTCAATTTTTTGGCGCATTTACATCCAGGGGTTAATTAAGCGTTGTTTTGCTGGTGTGCTGACAAAAAAAAACCGTTTTTTCAACCCAAATATATATTTTTTTTTGGGTACCTAATTCAAAGCAAAGGCAATTACAACTGAATCTCTTTTTTGTGGCGTAGAAAACACCAAATTTGTAAACACCTACTATTTTTGGGGCCCAATTTTTTTGGCCAATTTACATCCAGGGGTTAATTAAGCGTTTGTTGCTGGTGTGCTGACAAAAATAAACGTCTTTTTGCAACCCAAAATAATTATATATTTTTTTGGTAGCCTAATTCACAAAGCAAATGCTAATTACGAACTGTATCTCATGTTGTGTGGCGTAGAAAACACGCAATTGTAACACGCTACTAGTTTGTGGCGTGGTCTCAATTCGTTTGTGGCGCAATTAACATCCAGGGGGTTAATTAAGCGTTGTTTTGGCTGGGGTGCTGACATAATAAACGTCATTTTCAACGCCAAATATATATATATTTTTTTGGTACCTAATTCACAAGCAAAGGTCTAATTACAACTGTATCCTCTTGTTGTGTTGGCGTAGAAAACACGCAATGTAAACACCTACTAGTTTGTGGCGGCTCAATTCTTTGGCGCAATTTACATCCAGGGGGGTTAATTAAGCGTTGTTTTGAGCGGGTTGCTGACAAAAATAAACGTCTTTTTCAACGCCAAAAATAATATAGATTTTTTTGGTAGACCTAATTCACAAGCAAAGGCTAATTACAACTGTATCCTCTAGTGTGTGGCGTAGAAAACACTCAATTGTAACACGCTTAAAGCTAGCTAGTTTGTGCGGCTCAATCTTTGGCACCCAATTTTTACATCGCATAGAGTTAATTAAGGCGTGTTTTGCTGGTGTGCTGACAAAAAAAAAGCCTTGGGGGGATGGCGCCGCCGTCTTTTTCAACGCCAAATATATATATACTTTTTTTGGTAGTGCCCTAATTCGACAAGCAAAGGCTAATTTACAACTGTATCTCTTGTTTGTGGCGTAGAAAACACCAATTGTAACACAGCACTAGTTTGGTGCTGGCTCAATTCTTTGGGCGGCAATTTAACATCCAGGAGGTTAATTACGCGTTTTTTTGGCTGGTGCGCGACAAAAATTAACCGTCTTTTTCAACGCCAAATATATAATATTTTTTTTGGTAGCCAAAATTCACAAGGCAAAGGCTAATTACAACTGTATCATCTTGTTGTGTGGCGTAGAAAAACGACGCAATTGTAACACTCTACATTTGTGGCGGCTCAATTCTATTGCGCAATTTACATCCAGGGGGTAATTAAGCTTGTTTTTGCGGCTGTGGGCTGAACAAGAAATAAACCGTCTTTTTCAACACCGAATATATACATATTTTCTGTAGGCATAATTTCACAAGCAAGGTTGATAAAGGCCTTGTTTTGTGCTTTTACATTTAAGTAAAACACACAGTGCTTGGAAACGCCACATACAAGTAATTATTTTCCGGCCATTGTGGTGGAGCGGCAATTATAATCCAAGGGTTACCCACGCTTGTTACTGGGTTCATTGGAGTCAAAAACAGGTGTATATTTATCAATACAGATAGATTCATCAAACAGTGTCATGTACATTTTAGAACAAACATTATGTCAGACAGAGAGTGGCAGGCTCTGCAACTGGTCGAGTGGCAGTGGCATCAAACATTTCTGGAAACACGGGCCCAGGTCGCAGCACAGCGAAGGGGATGTCGCTAGCAGGGGTCACTCGGTGAGGGCCACAACAGTCGCTGTCATCTAGTCGGGCCTGTGTTTGTTCAGCAACCCAGAGGGTTCTTGATTTGTTTGCCTAGTAGGTCAATCCTCTTCCTCCCAGAGACCATCTGACATCCCCCCCCACCAAGAGTCGGTGGGAACCATCAGACAGCAACACTTAGTTGGCATGTGCCCTGGAGCTAGGGTCAGCGCCCTCACCTGTCTACCTCAGCCCGCCTCTGTCCCATCCAGTTCCCTTCAGGCCAGGGATCTTCTATGTGGTCCTGGGAGCTCAGGCGCACATGCGCCCACTATATAGCGAGGATGTACAATTTTAGAGGGCAGTCATCGCACGTGGCAGGCACGAAGAAATGGGGCCAATATCCCCATCTTCTTGCAGTAGGGTTGGCTGAAAAGTATAGATGTGAAGTTGCATGGGAGTGTCATGTGTGAGAGTTCAGGGCCTCGCTTACCAAGGAACCTGGTGATGGGACAGTAGTGACGATGAAACACAAATGATGATGATTATCCGACCGCCGACTGTGGAGCCGGTGAAGCAAGGGCTTCATCATCGTCAGGAGAAGAGGGCGGCAGCTTAGCGCCAGGCACCGGCGCAGCCAGCAAGTGGGTTGTGTGGGGCCGGTGAGTTCAGCAGGGTAGCAGCAGTGGAGTGTCGGGAGCCAAGCGTCACGTGTAAAAACCCGCTTCGCAGTCCAAGACAGTAGCGCACAGGGGGCTCAGCGAGGCAGCGCGGTCTGTATCACATCAGTGCGGACGTTTGGCGGTAAAAAAAAATCGCTACCATTCCGGGGGCGGTGTGGCAGTTCTTGCTAAGACACCGGAGGAGCCGAATATGGGTATATGTAGAATCTGTGGGCAGGAACGTGAAAGCGTGCAGGAGCTAACATTGGCAGCACACGGCCCTGCGTCATACACTTGGCAAGGCGTCACACATCCGGTGCCTGGGAGAAATGAACGTGCTCAGATGTGGTGTTCCATCCACCGGCTGCAGCAGGCGGGCAGGCGGCCAGTGGCACGCATTCCATTTCAGCCATTCAAGGCTCCCACGCACCTCTGCAGAAGGCAGCTGTTTTCTGCGTTTGACATCCTCTCAGTTTCTCCCTCCCGGTCCAGATGCTCCTGCTCCCTTCGCTACCATCGGCGCCAGCATCGTACCGAGAGGCATTGTAAAAGACAACAGTATGTGGCGTCGCAACCATCCATAAGAGTGCAGCACTGACAGTGCTCAGCTTGTCCAAGTTGTTGGTACTGCATCCCGTCCCTTTCCCAAATGGTGGAAGCTCTGCACCATTCAAGAACTAATGGCATTGATGGCCCGGGCCGAGCCGAGATGAAGTTCCCAAAGCCGTAATTTCTTTATCCAAAAAGGCAGTACCAACAGCTTCATAATATGTAGAACAGAAAGTGGCTCAGTCCGTTGAGCTTGGATCTCGGTTAGTTCGCAAGTTACACGGCACGCGGCACGTCGAGCTGTACACTACGGTCAGGCCAGTACATGTCGCTTATACGGCCCACTGGGTGAATGTGCTTCTGCCCAGCACACCAACAACTTGGACATGTAGACGGCCGCTTTCCTTCCTCCTCCACCGTTTCACACCTGGGCTGCTCCTTCTGGCGACGCCATGTCCGCCTCCTCGCTCCTCCACCCCACCACCGACCACTCAGCCTCCACAAGTACTCGCTCCATCATAACCATGTGTAGGCACAGCGGTGTCATCGCAGTTCTACAACCTAGCTTGCCTCCGAACGAGTCACCCAGTGGAGGAACTGCCCGGCGTCATGCAGGCAAGAAAATCGATGTGTGGCTTTCTCCCTCGCCAACGCACATCGGAAACCGATGGTGACTGGACAAGGAGGAAGCATTGTGTCCGCCTGCAGCCGAGAGGGATGGTCCATATTCGCGGCCCTGCATTGCGCACTGTTCAATCTGGTTGTAAAAAAGGTTCCTGAAGTCTTCCACCGATCTTCCAAACATTCAGAAAAGTGGGCAGGAAACTGTGCATGCCTTTAGTCCAATCGTACAAAGCCTAGGAACACCCTCCTCGAGTTGCAGCGCCGAACGGCCTACTCTCCCCCAACACCTCTGATATGCGATGTTTCCACCCGCTGGAATTCCAGCGCCTTCACATGATGTGACCGACTGTATGAAGCAGAGAAGCCTTAACGATTTTTTGAATGATCCAAGAGCAGACAGAAGTACTCCCCTGTGTAACTTTGATGTCAGCCAGTGCACTCATAGCGTGACACCTTCCGTTTGTTGAGGCCATTCGAGGAGGCCCAGACTTATTTGTCATTCTTCGCCCAGGACTACGGGATGAATAACGTCATTCCACGTGCTTCATGTCGCTGGAACAGATCTGAAAAATCTTGTCTGGGCAGGGAGACTGGAGATGTTGGCGCAACATCTCGTAGCCACATGAGTTCCGGTGGCGACTGAAATGAGGTGGAGGGAGGAGTAGAGGACATTTGAGCAGAAGCATTGTCTGGTGAAATGATGTAATTTCTACCCAGATTGACAAGAGAGGAGGATGCAGGAGCAGGCTGGAGGAGGTTGTATGGAGATGAGGAAGACGAGTCAGATGACCCCAAGCACCGTGGCAGTATACAGTGGAAATGGAGGCAGGAGCCCCTCGGAGTCACTTGTGGTATGCAGATGTCGCGCGCATCATGCTTATTTGCCTGGCTATGTGAGCAGCCGAATAGTCAGCTCCGGCCAGAGGATGACTTCTGGCTCTCGACCCTATTGGACCCTCCTCTAACCGTCCAAAATGGAATCCTTTTTTCCCAGCTATTGAGAGGGAAGAAACAAACTCAATACTATAGGGAAATCCTCCGTCAATCATTTGGGCCCGCTGCCTATGTGCGGCAACGGCCCTCCTCTTACAGTCTTGACCGGGGGGGTTCCTCAAGGGGCACTCACGTACTACTGCCGCGGGCTGCTAGGGGGAAGGTGGAGGGGGTAGGATCATCCGAGCTCCATCAGCATAACCTAAGTCTGGAGTCACTAATAGTCATCTTCCTTCAACCCTCCAAGTGATTGATGGCAGACACCATCAGCAGCAGCAGGAGGCAGGACCATGAGCATTCCTCCCAGAATACGGCACCATGTTTTATGGCCTACTTGGACAGCACTTCTGGCCACCTCCAGTTATGAAGATCCGCTGGACTACTGGTGTGCAGCCAAACTGGATGTGTGGCCGCAACTTTGCCGAGTTTGCCGTGGAGAAGCTGTCCTGTCGCGGCCAGTAGATGTGGCAACATAGGGGCGGAGTGGTTCAGTGCGGGCGGGGGCCATCGTTACCCCCAGCGAGAACCCTGCTTGTCCACTGGAAATGTGAACACTGACCTTTTTTCAAGAAGAATCAGCGTGGATCGGCCAGGATTTCCACACACCAATGCCTTACGGCGTCAGTGCTGGGTTCTAAACTACCTTCCTCATCCACTATTCTGTTGCCGCCACCCCGCCTGATGCCACACATCTGGCTATAGTTTCTCCATCTGCCTACCACCGTCTTTTCCAGGGGACTGTATTGCGCACCCACCTCAACACTCAGTCATCTGTGCCACTCTATGTGCTCCATGCTGCTCTGGCTGTAGCTGTTGCCGTGACATCCACAGATGTGTAATTGTGCGCACACTGCGGCCTGGTACTGTTTTGCACCCCAGAATGTCATTGTGCCACTCTCTGACCTCATGCTGGTTGCTCCTGACATCACCTCCACTCTCAGTCATTGTGCCACTGCCTGACCTCATGCTGCTGGTCCGCCGGACCTCCCTCTCAGTCATTGTGCCGCCTCTGTGGCCCTAATACTATTTTGCCACCTGCAGAATGCTCATGTGCCACTCTCCTGACCTCATGCTGCTGCTGTGACTCCTGTCGTGCCCTCCAACACACACTGGTGTCATTTGTGCCCACTGTCTGACCTCATGGGCTGCTGCCAGCCGTGACGCCTCCACACTGTGTTATTGTGCCCCTCTGTGTGCCTAATACTGTCTTGCGCAGCCTCCAAAAATGTCATTGTGCCACTCTCTGGCCTCATACTGTCTGCCTGCCGTACCTCCACACTGTGTGATTGTGCCACTCTGAGGCATAATACTGTCTTGCCGCCTCCAAAATGTCAATTTGCCACTGTCTGACCTCATACTGCTGCCGCCGTGACCATCCACAGTTTCTGTGTGATGTGCCACTCTGTTGCCTAATACTGTCTTGCCGCCTCCATAAAGTCAAAGTGCCACTGTCCTTAACCTATACTGCGCTGCCGTGAGGCTCCACCACGTGTATCATTGTGCCACTCTGTGGCCTAATACTGTTTTGCCGCCTCCATAATGTCATTGTTGCCACTGGACCTGACCTCATACTGGCAGCCAGCCGTGACGCACCACACTGTGTGATTGTGCCACTCTGTGGCCTAATACTGTCTTCCGCCTCCATAATGTCATTGTGGTCCACTGTCTGGACGCTCATACCTGCTGCTGCCGTGACCTCCACACGGTATCATATGTGGGCCACTCTGTGGCCTATAACTGTTTTTCCGCCTCCATAAATGTCATTGAGCCACTGCCTGACCTCATACTGGCTGCCGCGCTGTGACCACCCACACCTGTGTGATTGTGCCACTCTGTGGCCTAATACTGGGTTGCCGCCTCCATAATGTGATTGTGGCACTGTCTGGACGCTCATACTCGCTGGCGCTTGTCCGTGACCTCCACACTGTGTGATATGTGCCACTCCTGTGGCCTAATACTGTTTTGCCGCCTCCAGAATGTCATTGTGCCACTGCCTGACCTCATGCTGCTGCTGCCATGACCTCCACACTGTGTTGATTGAGCCACTCTGTGCCTAATACTGTTTGCCGCCTCCAGATGTCATTGGTGCCACTCGCCTGACCTATGCTGCTGTGGCTTCCGCCGTCACCTCCACACTCTATCACTAATGTTGCCACCTGAGCTCTCAGCTTGTTTTTTTCCAGCTTTCGCTAGCATGACTTTATCAGGCTACATTCCCGCTTGAGTTTTTTGGTCAGTTTTGCCCTCTTAAGTGCCCAGGGAATTTTATAGTGAAGCGATTCTAAGAGCGGCGGCAGTCATGTGCGTGTCATACTAAAACACAACATTGTATGAAGACCAAACCAAGCTCCCTCTGCATATTTAAGCATGGCACAACGTTCTACAGCACCCTGCAGGCTCTGGGCAGCCTGGAAATAGCTGTTTTTTAACGTGATTCGTGCCGAAGTAATTCGGTCCGAAACGAATTTTGTCAGAAAATTCGGCGAAGTGACCGAACCGAATTTTTGAGAAATTCGGCCATCTCTAGTGACCACAAATCGCCAGGAAATTTGGCTTCATTTAGAATCAAATTTTTCCTGAAATTTGAAACAAATTCCACTTCGTCAGAATCGATTTGCTAATCCCTATATATAGCCCCTTTGACACTACCATTACAGATGCCCAACTACTCATAGCTGTAAACATGCAGTAGGAACATTGTATAATGCACTTTGCACTATACATCATGACACAGGAGCATCCATTATAAATAGAGATGGGCGAAT
Source organism: Phyllomedusa bahiana (assembly GCA_025379985.1). Lineage (NCBI taxonomy): Eukaryota > Metazoa > Chordata > Amphibia > Anura > Hylidae > Phyllomedusa > Phyllomedusa bahiana. The sequence continues at coordinate 8,758 of JAODAL010017238.1, read as the reverse complement.
TTCTCAAAAATTCGATTCGGTGACTTCGCCGACTTTTCCGACAAATGTTGTTTCGGTCCGAATTACTTTGGGACGAATCGCGTTAAAAAACAGCTATTTCCAGGCTGCACAGAGCCTGCAGGGTGCTGTAGAACGTTGTGCCATGCTTAAATATGCAGAGGGAGCTTGGTTTGGTCTTCATACAATGTTGTGTTTTAGTATGACACGCACATGACTGCCGCCGCTCTTAGAATCGCTTCACTATAAAATTCCCTGGGCAGCAGCAGCAGCATGAGGTCAGCGAGTGGCACAATAACAAATTCTGGAGGTGGCAAAAACAGGAGTAGGCCACAGAGTGGCACAATGACACAGTGTGGAGGTCACGGCAGCAGCAGCATGAGGTCAGACAGTGGCACAATGACATTCTGGAGGTGGCAAAAACAGTAGTAGGCCACAGAGTGGCACAATGACACAGTGTGGAGGTCACGGCAGCAGCAGCATGAGGTCAGGCAGTGGCACAATGACATTCTGGAGGTGGCAAAAACAGGAGTAGGCCACAGAGTGGCACAATGACAGAGAGTGGAGGTGACGGCGGCAGGAGCAACAGCATGAGGTCAGAGAGTGGCACAATGACACAGTGTGGAGGTGACCGCAGCAGCAACAACAGCAGCAGCAGCATGAGGTCATTAAGTGGCACAATGACACAGTGTGGATGTCACGGCACCACCAACAGCACCAACAGCATGAGGTCATAGAGTGGCACAATGACAGAGTGTGGAGGTGGGTGGCAATACCAGTCCCTGGTAAAGATGGTTGGTGGCAGATGGAGAAACTGTCAGCAGATGTGTGGCATCAGGCGGGTGGCGGCATCAGAATAGTGGCTGAGGCAGGTAGTTTGAACCCAGACTCATTTCTCACAGTTTGGGTGAGGCGTCATGGCTGATGTAGTCTGACGCCTAAGGCATTGGTGTGTGGAAATCCTGGCCGATCCACGCCTGATTCATCTTGACAAAGGTCAGTCGTTCCATATTTCCCGTGGACAAGCGGGTTCTCCTTGGGGTAAAGATGGCCCCCGCCGCACTGAACAACCGCTCTGATGCCACCCTACTGGCAGGGCAGGACAGCTTCTCCACTGCAAACTTTGAAAGTTGCGGCCACAGATCCAGTTTGGCTGCCCAGTAGTCCAGCAGATCTCCTAACTGGGGTGGCAGAGTGCTGTCCAAGTAGGCCACTACCTGTTGGTTCAGGGTCTGCTTCAGGTCCTGAACCAACAGGTGGTGGCGACTGCCTTACTCACTAGGCGGGTGAAGGAAGCTGCTCATCAGTGACTCCAGACTTAGGTTGCTGCTGATGGAGCTGGTACTGCTCCTTCCCCCCCACCTTCCCCCAGCAGCCGCGGCAGTAGTACATGAGCGCTGAAGAACCCCCCAGTCAGACCTGTCAGAGGAGGGACGATGCCGCACATAGGCAGCGGCCAACTGACTACGGAGGATTTCCCTATAGCATTTGAGCTTGTCTTACCTCTCAATAGCTGGGAAAAAGGCTCCCATTTTGGACCGGTAGCGAGGGTCCAGTAGGGTGGAGAGCCAGAAGTCATCCCTCTGCCGGATGGTGACTATTCGGCTGTCACTAGCCAGGCAAATCAGCATGCTGCGGGCCATCTGCACAAGTGACTCTGAGGGGCTCCCTGCCTCCATCTACACTGTATATCTGCCTCATCTTCCTCATCTCCATCTACCTCCTCCAGCTGCTCCTGCTCCTCCTCTCTTGTCACCTGGGTAGAAAATCCACTCATTTCACCAGACAATACTTCTGCTCCAATGTCCTCCTCCTCCTCCTCCATTTCAGTCCCCACCGGACTCATGTGGCCGTGAGATGTAGTCACCACGTCTCCAGTCCCCTGCCCAGACAGATTTTTCAGCATCTGTTCCAGGACATGAAGCAGTGGAATGACGTTATTCATTCCGTAGTCCTGGCGACTAACAAATAACGTCGCCTCCTCGAATGGCCTCAACAAACGGCAGGTGTCACGCATGAGCTGCCACTGGCTGACATCAAAGTTACACAGGGGAGTACTCCTGTCCGTTTGGATCTTCGAAAAATATTTAATGGCCTTTCTCTGTTCTTGCAGTCGGTCCAACATGTGCAGGCTGGAATTCCAATGGGTGGAAACATCCCATATCAGAGTGTGTTGGGGGAGGCCGTTCTGCCGCTGCAACTCGAGGAGGGTCTTCCTGGCTTTGTAGGATTGGATGAAGTGCATGCACAGTTTCCTGGCCATTTTCAGAAGCTTCTGAAGATCGGTGGAAGACTTCAGGAACCTTTTCACAACCAGATTGAACACGTGCGCCATGCAGGGCGCATGGACCATCCCTCCTCGATGCAGCGCGGACACCATGTTGCTCCCATTGTGCGTCACCATGGTTCCGATTTGCAGTTGGCGCAGAGAAAGCCACACATCGATTTCTTGCTGCATGATGCGGAGCAGTTCCTCCCCTGTGTGACTTCGTTCGCCGAGGCAAGCCAGGTGTAGAACTGCGTGACACCGCTGTGCCCTACACATGTGGTATGATGGAGCAGTGGAGGCTGAGATGATGGTGGTGGTGGAGGAGGAGGAGGACATTGGCGCAGGAGCCGCAGTTTGACAACATGGAGGAGAAAGCGGCGTCTCCTGTCCAAGTTGTTGGTGTGCCTGGGCAGGAAGCACATTCACCCAATGGGCCGTAGAGGACATATACTGGCCCTGACCGTAGTTACAGCTCCAGACGTCCGAGCTGCCGTGCACCTTGCAACAAACCGATAAGCTCAAGGACTGGCCCACCTCCTGTTCTACATATTTATGAAGTGCTGGTACTGCCTTTTTGGGAAAATAAATTATGGCTTGGAACTCTCCATCTCGGCTCGGCATAAGCCATTAGTTCTCTGAATGGTGCAGAGTTCACCATTTGGAAAGGGAGGGACTGCAGTACCAACAACTTGGAAAGGAGCATGGTCAGCTGCTGCACCTTAGGAAGGTTGGACGCATACTGTTGTCTCTTTGCAATCGCCTCGCTGAACGACTGCTGGCGCCATGAGTAGCGAGGAGCAGGAGCATCTGGACCGGGAGATGATGGCAAAGAGAAACAGCTCCCTTCTGCAGAGGTGGTGGAGCCTTGACTGGCTGCAATGGCATGCGTGCCACCACATCTGAGCCACGTTTCTCCCAGGCCACCGGATGGTGACGCTGCATGTGTTGACGCAGGGCCGTGGTGCCAACGTTAGCTCCCTGGCCACGCTTCACTTTCTGCCCACAGATTCTACATATACCCATATTCGGCTCCTCTGGTGTCTTAGCAAAGAACTGCCACACCGCCGAGTAGCTGATTTTACCGCCAACGCTCCGCACTGAGTGACTACTACCGCCGCTGCCTCGCTGAGCCCCTGTGCCGCTACTTTCTTGGACCTGCGAAGCGGGTTTTCTACCCCTTGGCCGCTTGGCTCCCGACCTCACACTGCTGCTACCCTGCTGACTCACGGCCACACAACCCACTTGCTGGCTGCGCCGCTGCCTGACGCGCAAGCTGACGCCCTCTTCTCCTGATGATGATGAAGCCCTTGCTTCACCCGGCTCCCAAGTGCGGTCGGCTACATCATCATCTATTTGTGTTTCATCGTCACTGCTGTCCTCATCACCGGTCTTGGTATGCAGAGGCTGACCCCTCACAACATGACCTCCCATGCCACTCTCCACATCTATACTTTGCCGCCTACTGCAAGAAGCAGGGGATATTGGCCCCATTTCTTCGCTGCCAAGTAGCTGCTGACTGTCCTCCTCAAATTGTTCATCCTCGCTATATAGTGGCGCTGAGCCCAGACCACATAGTAGATCTCTGGCTGAGGGAACCGGATGGGACAGAGGCAGGTTGAGGACAGGTGAGGGCTGCTGACCCGCTCCCGGGCCATGCCAACTAAGGGTTGTGTCTGACGTTCCCACCGACTCTTGGCTGGGGTTGTCAGATGTCATCTGGGAGGAAGTGGATGACCTAGTCAACCAATCAAGAACCATTGGGTTGTTGAAAAACACACGGCCGCTAGATGACACCGGCAGTTCTGGAGTCACCGTGTGACCCCTGCTGCGACGTCCCCTTGCTGTGCTGCGACCTGGGCCTGCTCCAGGAATGTTTGTGCCACTGCCACTCGCAGGTGAAGAGCCTGCCACCTCTCTGTCTGACATACTGTTTGTTCTAAAATGTACAGACACTGTTTGATGAAGATATCTGTATATGATAAATACACACCCTGTATTTGACTCCAAATGAACCCAGTAACAAGCTTGGGTAACCCTTGGCTATAAATTTGCTGCACAAATGGCCAGGAAAAATTTACTTGTATGTGTCGTTTAAAAACACTGTGTATTTTACTGAATGTAAAAGCTCAAACAGGCTTAATTAACCTTCGGATATGAATTATGCTACAGGAAAAATGTATTTTTTGACGATGAAAAAGACGGTTTCTTTTAGTCACCACAACAGCAGAACAATGCTTAATTAACCCCTGGATGTAAATTGCGCAAAAGAATTGAGCAGCCAAAACCTACCAGCTTTGTAGCGTGTTACAATGGCGTGTATTTTACGGTACACAGCAAGAGAAATTCTTGTAATTAACCTTCGGTTATGAATTATGCTACAGGAAAAATGTCTTGTTTGGCGGTGAAAACGACGGGTTTTTTTAGTCACCACAACAGCAGAACAACGCTTAATTAACCGCTGGATGTAAATTGCGCAAAAGAATTGAGCAACTAAAAATGAACTGGTATTTGGATTGTAAAAACGCTGTTTCTTTAAATGAATACAACAGGAACAGGCTCAGATAACCCTTGGATATTCAATGTGCTGTGAGCAGATAGCATTAAAATGTATATGCAGCTGCATTGGACGCACACTGGACTTCTGTTCCAATACCCCACAAAATCAAAATTTAAAATTAAGAAAGCAGTCTCGAGAAAGCGTGAAAAACCCCCCAAAAATCGCTGTAAAAAAAATGAGTTTTTAGAAAAAATATCATTAGCAGCTGTGGCACACCTTTCCCCTAACCAGTACAGTAGAGGGGTATGAGCTCGAGCTTCGCCCCGGACTTAATAGTGGGTGATTTACAAATCCGGCGGCCCTTGATTGGCTTCATCCTTGCACATGTCATGTAGGCTATCCCCTTTTTCCCCCTCCCAGATTCTTTCCCCAGTAACCCCATGTGCTCGCAGCCATTTTACAAAAAAAAGCCACTTCGTTCCGTGAAGTCCCCCAAATTTCGACTTCTTTCGAACCCAAAAATTTTTCCTGAAATTCAAAAACAAATTTCCCCACTTCTTAGAATCAATTCGCCCATCTCTTATTATAATCATGAGGAACAAAATAAATAATAAATTATGATTCTTTATTAGTAGAAAATTATTTAAAAAGCTAAGAAAAATATTAACATGCATACTGTAATCATGATCCTTACAGGCATACTCAGTAAACTCACAGACACATGACTAAAAATAATAAACTTAAAGTTCGAAATTGCTTTAAACTGGAGTTCAAATAGAGTGCAAGTACAATCACCTAGAATTAATGTGGTAGGGTAAGCCAAAGTGTAATAATGCAAGTACAGTGGCATATAGATTAAAATATTAACACATATTGTCGGTATTAAATGCCTTGAAACAATTAATTGAAGAAAAAGATATTGTGGTCAAGATGGCCGACAAGGGGGGGGAAAGGTGGTGGCAGGGACAGTGATATGAAAAAAAAAAAGCGCCCTAATATTGGGAGTACTTAAAAACAAGAGGTTAGATAGAGACCCCACAAATCAATATGGGCCCCTTTTTGTCAAATTTATTAAAAAAGGGATTTATAAAGGGGATCTTTGATGACAAGATTTAAAAACTTCATGGTAAAAACCCAAACCAACCTATTCCAGGGACCCCCCAAGGTGCAAAGTCCCCCCCACCTCCCCCCCTTGAGACCGATTATAGCGGGCTATTTCCCCTTAATGAGAGGGGTTGAATGGGTAGAAGGGGCTTAACCATAGTAATGTGAACCCTTTACTTGTAAAGGACAGCACCAGATCCCAAAACTTTTGACAGTTTCTTTGGGAGAGGATTTTTCGGGATTAATTGCGTGTATTGCATTGTATTATTATTCCGCACTTTTTGGTTTTAACTGCTTTGGCACACCACCTTTATGGCGACAACTATATTCTGAAGATCTTATTTGGTTTTATTTTGCGTTGGTTGTTATTTTATTAAAACATAATTTTTTTATTTTTTAAAGGAATCCACTTACAGTACAGGTGCCCCGATGGGGGCCAAGTTTTCCCCTTCCCGGCCAACCTTTTAAAGGGTTGTGAGGGAAAAATTATTTTTTCCCTTGAGAATCCTTTTTTCCCGCTGATAAGAACTTTGGCAGATTTATCGACGATATATTGTGGGGGGGGCAAGATCGGACATGATTATTTTTTAAATTATCAAAAAAAAACGTTTAATTTAAAATTTCCCTTTCCAATTTCAAACTCCCCGGGTTATTTTTTGACGTACATTTTTAATTAAGAAAAAAATTTTTTGTACATTTTGTACAAAAGGCAGTGCGGGGAGTACGATACACAAGCAAAAAGTAGCCTTCCGGCCCATACCCTAAAAGCTATCCTAGGGGGGTTTTTTAGAGCAAAGAGGGTGTGTCTGAAAGTAGGAATTAATCTGCAGAACAACTTTTTTCAAAAACGCTAAAAAAAAGAGCTACCCAACATGACATTTATGGGGCAAACGTATGGTTGCAAAGAGGAACAGGAAAAATTTATTTATACAAAATTTAAAAAAAACACAAAAGTAACAATGCTCCCCTTACATTTGTAACAGCATACAGCAACCAATACAAACAGATCACCAAATTAATGCAGAAAAATTTACCTATCCTTTGTCAAGACAAAACAACAGCAGAAATTATTAATAAAGGAGTTAGATATGTACCTAAACATGGTCGCTCCCTAGCAATGATGCTTTCCCCAAGCCTTTCAGTGATACTGTTAGTGACACCCTCATGGCTATCAGTAAAGGTAACTTCCAATGCAGAGGATTACGATGTAACATGTGTCAATACACAGAACATGTTACACATTTCTCTGCTAGACAAGGGGGATCCGTCTTATAGTATTGATAGCTTTATAAACTGTAATTTTGGGAATCAGTTATTTATGCTATAAAATGCAAACAATGTGACCTTTTTTTATATTGGCCATACTATTAGAAAATTAAAATGGAGAATTATGAACAAGTACCCCATATAAAAAATAGGGGCCCTATGAATATTTCTGGTGCTTCTAAACATTTTTCAACAATCCATATGGGTGATATGCCCAAATTTCTTTTTTTTTTGGTATAGAGAAGGTAAAACTTGGCCCTCGAGGAGGAAATTTAAAACAATTACTTTTGAAGAGGGAAGCTTTCTGGATTTTTAAATACTAGAATACCACATGGTTTGAACTATAGAAACGATACCTTGTATTATTATTAATTTTTCATAATGGTATAAATATGTTTTTATGTGTTTTACCAAGTTAGTTTTTTTTTAAATAGGTGCCCATGTGATCATGACGTGGAGTGTGATTTGTCATTTCCGGGACTAAAGGTATTTAGTCTCTGTTTTCCAAATGTATATGGTCATGCTATGATAAGGGTTTGAATACCCGAAACGCGTGAGCTAATTCGCATGCTATTATAAAATTTTTAATCTTCTTATCTTGGAAATAAAGTTTGATACGAAGGAGCTGGAGAAAATTTTTAATTCTTTGAATACTGGCTGTAAGGCCCATTTGAATCCATGGGCTAACTCCGGGCTCCTCACTTCCACCACGCTCTAGGAACTACGCCCTGGACTAATTGTTTGTATCAGAAGACCTCAGAACTGGGTGAAGCGTTCTTTCTTGCTTACACATTAACACATATAGTATGAATGCTGGTATATCAAGACCGATCAATGTAATGAAGACTATTCACACAAATAATAGTAGCTCAGCACAGCATGATAATTACCCAGGCGGTGGAAGTAAGAAAAATTTGTCACGTGAGTTTCGTGTAACAGGCTTCTTTCGGGGAATGCATGCACATATGTAAACAATGGCCCTTCACATGGTCATAGAGTGGACCACAGATAAACTAAAAACACAATTATAATCACTCATTACTTTGTCCTTTATTTGTACACTGCCTTTTATCACACTCGACGTCTATTTTATTTATTCTTACAGCAGATACTTGCCCTGGCTATACTGAGCATTGTCTTCATGGTGACATGTCTTTACTAGAGATGGACGAATTGATTCTAACGAAGTGGAATTCGTTTAAAATTTCAGGAAAACTTCAATTCTGAACGAAGTTTGGGGTGATTCGCGGGAACGAAGCGTGTTTTTGATTGATAAAACGGCTGCGAGCACATTGCGTTACATGGGGCAAACAAGACTGGGAGGAAGAAAGGCGTAGCCTACAAGACAAGAGCCTAGATGAAGCCAATCAGAGACCGGCGGGATTCTGTGACGTCACCGCACTATATAAGTCCGGGCGCCATGCTCGCTCCTCACACTGCTCTCACTGTACAGTGTAGGGAAGCTGCTCCTGCTGCCACCGTTGCTGCTTGTGATATCTCATACTAAAGAACTCACTTTTATACAGCGATTTTTGGGGGGTGTCACAGCTTGTCTCAGAGAATGCTTCTCTTACGTTCTAATTCTGATTTTGTGGGGTATTTGGGAAATGAATCCAGTGGGGTCC
>JAODAL010017237.1:0-78356 GCA_025379985.1 Phyllomedusa bahiana | reverse complement strand
TAAATTTGAAAAATGCATAGACAAAAATGTTTCTTTTGAGGGCATATTTACTTTTAAACATGTGATAAATTTTATGCATAAGTTTTGTACCAAATTTACTAAGTATTAACAATAAAAAAAAAATACCAAAACACACTCATCACTCTTTATTGCATCTTTTTACTCCTTTCTAAAGGACTTGTCCCATGTTACACCCATGCTATGGAACCCCAAACCCAATTTGAATTTTATAGAAGGGTGGTGAACCTTATGTTCTCCCTTGCAAACTTCTGAGGATTGCTTGCAAAAATGTTTGCATATTCCTGAAAGGGACTGTGTAATTATTGAAGGGGACTGCTCAGTAGTATATTATTTAATTATTTGCTGCTTAGGTATGTAGTTTGTAGCTTATTTTTCTGCCTGTATGTATGTGATGCCTTTATGTTGCAAGTCATCTGGACAATGGGTAGGTATACTTAGCAGCAGTTCCCCCCATGATGGTTTAATTTGGCTGTGCTCCCTGGGGGGATAAGAATGGTAACATCAAAACAGACTGTGCCGCTATGCTGTTGGGAGAAGCAGATGAGAAGTGGTGGTATCAGGCTCAAAGTTATGTCTGTGATGTGTCCACAGACATAATATTAAGCTGGTGCCTAGGATAGTTTGCTTATCCGAAGGAATAGTCATGGATTAGAGGCTGGGATAGCTTGCCCCTAAAATCTGAGTTCACCAAACAGTCCCTATTTAAAACTAAAAACAAGTTTAGTGATGGGCTAAAGGCAAGAAGGGTGGTCTGAGCAGAACCATGTAGAAAAGTTGCTTGGGTCACATGGAAAAATCTCTGAAGGGAAGTTGATCCACTGATAGACCTAGAGGGGTGTCATGGAACAAACAGAGAACTAAGAGGGTGACCAGAAAGGCTTAAAAAGTTTAGATCATGGGAATGGGGTACTTGCAATTTTTTTGTGTGCTCTGTAATGACCAATGAAATGGTGCAGAAGTAACTAGTGGGCCCTTTAAACTGAGTAATTGAATGTTAAAAATAAACTGTTAAAAATTAGTATTTAGGGCCTAGCCCAATCGCTTGCATTCCTTGTACAGTGACTGGAGCCAGAGGTGAAGCGACAGCTCCTGTGGGAAAAAAGGAAAATCCCTTTACATTTTGTAAAAGTTACCTTCAAAAAATGTTAAACAACAGTGCTTTCTTTAAGTGTAATGTAAGCATTATTATTTTGTGCCCCCATCATAGTACTGGGAACTACCAACCCTTGTTGTACCACTGTAAGTGAGTGTCAAAAAAGGAACATGGTTTAAGCAGAGGTTAGACTGCTGTTGTTTTTCTGGGAACCATTCAGAAACCCCCCACATTACATCATTGCCTTTGACATTCCAGGTTTTAAGAATGATAATGACATATTGCTTTATTTCTACTAGATTATCAAAGGAAGAAAACTGTTTGAAATTCATTGAAGGTCAAAAGCATATGGTCAAGGGGCTTTTACCATTTTTTTTTTTGCTCATAGTTACTCACCTGGCTTCCCTAACATTTTTGCTGCCTTGGATTTTCCACTTCTTTGCTTTAAAACTGGGTTGTCAGGAAACCCAGCATTAAAGTTACTTTAGGATTTTTTTGGGATGGATAGTTGTGTAGTCTAATTGCATGTTATGGCATTGGAGATGTATAAAGAGAGGCTTTTTAAAAAAATGCTCATCTTTTGTAGACTACCACTTAAACATTTCTCTAATAAAGCAGTAACTCCCAAATACTTAACAAGACACAGTGGTATTAATTGATGATATCTCTTTAGTTAGCCGAAATTTACGATTTTAAGAGCTTGCCAAGGGAGTAGTTATACTAAATCTATGTAATTCATAATCATGTATTTAACTTATATGTATTTAGCATTAGCTCCCTGACTCTATATTACAGTTGCTTAGTATTGTGCAGTAGTGTAATGTAATATTGTCCCAATTTGCAGCCATATTAAAGAAGCATTCCAGTCTCATAAAGTGATGGCATGTCAGCATAGTTACCCTAGTTAATAAGGTTGAAACAAGACAAGGTCAATGAAGTCCATTCTATAACCCTGCTAAGTTTATCCAGAGGAAGACCCCTTGAGGCAAATGTCAATTGTACCATACAAAACTACAAATTTAGCAATTAGAATAAATCCTTGTATTAACATCCCATCTATAGACTCTAAATACCTATAACTTGTAATATAATATTTTTAATAACGGTTTTAGACCCTTCTTAAACTTTTTCAATGAATCCAAACCATCACATCCTCTTTTACTAATTTTTACCAAAGATTGCAATAGAAATTGTTTTCAATGGAACTCTGCGAATCTAAAAAAAGAAGGTGTTAATTCAGGTGCTGCTTTAACCTGCGCAGTGCAGCCCTGTCAACTTTTTTTTTGCAAATAAGTAAGCTAGCACAAATCATTTTGAAATGAAAATGAAAGGGTCTCAGGGAATAAAAACTGTCTAAGGTAATACTTTCTTTGTTGCCCATAGAAAACAATCAGAGCTCCCCTTTTATTTCATTTTGTGCTCTGAAAAAGTAAGAGGGGAGCTCTGATTGGTTCCCATAGGCAACAAAGAAATCTTACACATAGACAGTTTTCATATATGTCCCTCAAAGTCTTTCTGAGAATTTTGGGGGTATATTGCTTGTTTTTCTCCTCTTTGGTTCCTTTTTTGAATGAAGTAGACCGGGAAAGGGTAATCCAGCAGACAAAGGAAACAGTGTATCTCTATATAAAAGCAATTACAAAAATTTGGTGAAAAAAACACACATACAGGAAAATAATCAGAAGATTGGAAAAGACAGACATCAAAGAAAATGAATTTTATCCAAAAATAAAAAAATATAAAAAATCAAATATATTATATACTCTAATAGTGAAACATAATGTCTTGCCTTTTATTGAGGCCGTGGGGAGAGCGCGTATCAAGCTGCACTATCCACCACGCCTCTCGTGAAAGTAATTTTCTTTGATATCTCCTCCTCTTTTGGGATTATTTACAATTTCAATTGCCATTACATTTGCCTGCAAGGGGTTTGGCAAAATGCCGTGACACCATGGAGACATGTGTGGACTCTGCTTTTGAAGTGTCGATAGATGCCTACGAATTCTCATTTTTAAACTATTTGAGGTCTGACCTACATATTGGAGCTGGCAGGTGGTGCAAGTGATAAGATAAATTTACATTGCGTGTACAGCAATTAATAAAAGGGTTTTGATTTTATGTTTATTTTTTGTAGAAGTTGCTGTAAAATTTTTTTGTGTTAGCCCATGTACTTGCAGGTAATACATCTTCCCGTGTCCACAACAATAGGAGCCTTGTGCTGATAACCAGTTATTAGTATGTGTGGATTTTTTAGTTGAGAACAAACTAGAAGAGGATGTTCCCTAGTGAGGGGGCTCTTCTTAAAACAAAATTAATTTTACCCTCTAATAATTTCACGCATGTTGGGTTGTATATATAAAAGGGGAAGATTCCTTTTATAATATTGACTATTTTTCCATACTGGGAACTATAGGTTATTGAGAAGGTTAAATTCGGTGCATGTTTAACTTTGATTTTGTTTGATTTTGTTTTGATGTTGGGAATATGAGAAACCTTCAAAGTGCTTTATTCGAAATTTTGTCTGAGTACCCCCGATTTTTAAGTCTATCTAAGACTTTTTGGGGAATGTTTTAATGAATGTTTCTTCCGATGTGGAATTTCTTTTTATTCTAATGAGCTCACCAAACGGGATATTATCTCGGACATGTTTTGGATGAAGAGAGTTGGCCATTAATAACAAATTTTGTGCCATGTTTTTTTCTAAAGGGAGAGATTATAATTCCTTGATCCGTCACTCCCGTTAGGTTAAACGTCCAAGAATGAGATTGTTTCAGGATGCCAGTGCCAGGTGAATTTTAGATTGAAATTATTATTGTTGATGTCTTCTACAAATAAGGCAGCCGATGACCCATCCCACTCCACACCAGGAGGAGGTCATCGATGTACCTTCCATACCACCTGATGTGGGAGGAGAAGGGCAATCGGGAGTCAACAAAAAAAAATTTTCCATATGCACATATAAATATTAGCCAGCGCAGGGGAGCATTTAGATCCCATTGAGGCACCCTGTTTTTGGATGTAAAAGACATTGTCGAATGAAAAATAATTATTAAGTAGAAATTCAACACAAAACAAGAAACTCATTTATAGCATGTGAATATCCACTATATTTGTTCAAAAAATGTTTCAAGTGTTGATATTCCTTTTTTTATGGGGGAATGGAAGGGTAAAGTCCCACTACATTCACAAGTAAGCCAAGATGAATTACTATTCCAGACTGGTTTGGACAAAATTGTCACTAGACGTTTGGTATCTTTTATATATCCAGGTATTTTTGATACCATAGGCTGGAGTAAGGTGTCAATCCAGTCACCCAAATGTTCAGTTATGGATCCAATGCCACTGACAATAGGGTGGAGGGGAGGTGGAAACGTGTCCTTATGAATTTTAGGTAGAGAGTGTAATATAGGAACCTGGGGGAATTCAACAAATAATTTATCTGCTAATTTTTGAGAGATGGCTCCCGAATAGATGCCATAATCTAGTAATTTGCGCATATTTGTTTGAATAACTTCAGTAGGGTTGTAAGAAATCTTATCATACATATCTGGGTTATTGAGCATATTCTCATTTAGCAGCTTATACAGTCCTGAATTTAAGACTACTATCCCCCCTCCCTTGTCCGCTTGTCTTATTTTCAGGTCTTTATTATTTTGAAGTTGATGTATAGCTTTGCGTTCTTCCAACGTAATGTTTGAGTGATTAGATATTGTGGAACTGTTGACTTTGTTATAGAGTTCTAATAATTCCTTCTCTACTGATTCTTGAAAAACATCCATGCCCGAAGGTCTTGAATTGATGGGATAAAAATTTTCATTTTTCTTTTTTAAAGGGTTACGGGCGTGGGGATTGGGGTTAAAATCTCACTCTCCAGAGATCTTATTGGTTTATGTAAAAAAGTTCCGGATTCAAAATATTGATCAAATGTATCTGGTTTAAAATCTTCAGTTTGGGGACGCAAAGGCTTGGTATCCTCGTTTTAATATTGTGAAAAGGTTTTTAACGTAAGGGTCTGGCAAACCATTTAGATCTAAAAAATGTGTTGAAGAAAATTAAAAGTTCGTAGAAAGGGAAAAAAGCTAGTCCTTAAAAGAGAGAAATTTGTGCTTCAGTAAGGATGAAACTGGAGAGTTAAGAAGGGGTTAATACTAAGAGTCTTCGCAGCATTCGTGCACTTGTTTTCCTGCCGCTACGGGGTTCATTTTTTGCGGGGGAATTCCCCTTTTTCCTGTCTAATATGAGTTTTGGTTTTTTTTTTTTGTTGGTGTTGCGGGTGAAATTGCATTAGCCCCTGTAGAGCATCAGAAAGATCATCTGAAGGGAAGGGTAAGTGTAAGGGCGGCCCCAATGGACTACCCCATGCCCGCCCCAGACTCCGGGTGGGGATCCTCTGTGATCCCCGGGGCGAGGTGGAGCTGGAGGCCCACCCGGGGAGTGGAGAAAGGGGGGCCCCGGTCTTCACCAGACCCCCCCAAAGCGGGATGGATTGGCCGGGCCCCCCCATCACTACCCCTGGCGTGGTACCTGGGGGTGACAGCCGAGGTGCAGGCAGGAAACGGGAAAACGAGGAAAACATAAGCGGGCGGTAGAACGCACTCGGGGAAACAGAGGATACGGGAGGGTTCAAGTACCATGACACCACGGGATCGGCAGAACGGACGGGAACACAGGAGGTCAGCCCGGAACACCGGCAGGATACATCGGGAACAGGAGAGAATTCCAGGACAGGAAAACAGCAGAATACAGCAGACACGGAGACAACGACAGAGGGCCAGGAGCTCAGAGGGGAAAGCGAAACTGGACCAGCAATGGGGGTTAAAGTCCCCAACGGCAGCCCTGAGGCGGGGGAGCTAAAGAGGGAAGACAGCAAGAGCTGTAGATGCAATGAAACTGACCCAGGTAAGGCAGCAATTTCCTTTATAGCTAGGGTCGGGTGAAGAGGAAGTTCAGGGAGCAGGACACGAAAAAAAAGGGGGGAAAGCTGCCGCGCGCCCCCCCTAAAGGTCAGAGCACAGAAGGGACCAGGAAGCAACAAGACGGGAAAAGGACCGGTAAGTACATACAAACACGGCTGCTGGGACCCCTGCACAGGGAGCCCCAGCAGAGACATGGCAGGCAGGACAGGCCGCGGTCCAAGGGAAAGGACCGGGGCAAAACCCGTGACAGTACCCCCCCCTCAAAGCCCCTCCTCCCCCCCCAAAATCACGAAGGCTTTCCACATGGCAGGGGCCCGAACTTCTACGGGGGGAAACCCCCCAAAACCAATACAGGCTGTAAATAGCCAGTTGGGAAAAAACCTAGAAAGGGGGTGCATGGGGGAACAAGGGGCCCTAGAAAAAATGGGGGGGGAACCCGGGGCGGGCAATAAGCCAGGGGGCTCAGAAGGCTCAGGGCAGACGTAGCCCGGGGATCAGAAGGGGCTGGGGCAACCGTAACCCCGGGGGACTCAAAAGGCTCAGGGGAGACCGTAAGCCAGGGGGATCAAAGGCTCGGGGCGAGACCGTAAGCCACGGGGACTCGAAGGTCGGGGCGGACCGTAAGCCACGGGGACTCAAAAGGGCTCGGGCGAGACCGTAAGCCACGGGGACTCAAAAGGGCTCAGGGGAGACCGTAAGCCAGGGGGATCAAAGGCTCGGGCGAGCCCGAAAACCCCGGGGGGTTCGGAAGGCTCAGGGCGGCCCTAACCCGGGGGATCAGAAAGGCTCGGGGGGAGCCCGAACCCAGGGGACTCGAAGGCTCGGGCAGACCGTAACCCACGGGGACTCAAAGGCTCAGGGCGAGGAACCGGGGGACTAGAAGGCAGGGGGGGGGGGGGCCCGTAAGCCACACAACAGACGGCGCTCGGGGCTGGACCATGGGGGGGCCAAACGTAACTCGGGGCTGGACCATGGCTGGGCCCAAAACGTAACTCTGGGCTGGACCATGACTGGGCCAAAGAAAGCTCGGGCGGACCAGAGGGGGCCAAAAAAGCTCGGGGCTGGACCTTGACGGGGCCAAACGAAGCTCTGGGCGGGGCCCATGAGCTGGGCAAACGTAGCTCGGGGCTGGCCATGAGCTGGGCCAAACGTAAGCTCGGGCTGGACCATGAGCGGGGCCCAAACGAAACTCGGGGCTGGACCGAGCGGGGCCAAACGTAAGCTCGGGGCTGGACCTGAGCTGGGCCCAAACGTAAGCTCTGGGCTGGACCTGACGGGGGCCAAAACGTAAGCTCGGGGTGGCCATGTTGGGCCAAAGTAAGCTTGGGCGGGGCCCAAGCTGGGCAAACGTAAGCTCGGGGCTGGACCAAGCTGGGCCAAAGTAACCCTTGGGTGGCCCATGACGGGCCCCGTTTTGGGGGCTGGCCCATAGCTGGGCCAAACGTAAGCTCGGGGCGGGCCCCATGAGCGGCCAAAAGTAAGCTCTGGGCGGACCATGAGCGGGCCCAAACGAAAAGTTGGGGCTGGCCATGAGCGGGGCCCAAACGTAAGCTCGGGGCGGCCATGAGCTGGGCCAAAGTAAGCTCGGGGCTGGACCAGGGCTGGGCCAAACTAAGTTGGGGGCGGGCCATGAGCTGGGCCAAACGAAGTTTTGGCTGGACCATGAGCGGGGCCCAAACGAAAGCTCTGGGCTGGACCATGAGCTGGGCCAAAACGAAGCTTGGGCTGGACCATGAGCCGGGGAACAGACAGCACTCGGCGAACCTGAGCCCAACAGCCCAGACACTCTGGGCAAACCCATGAGCCAGCGGAAAAAGACAGACACTCTGGGCGAACCATGAGCCAGGGGAACGACGAGACAGAATGACAGCAGGAAAAGGCCGAAAAAACTAGCGAGGTCCCCCCGGGCGGAATCATGGTCAGTTATACTGAAACGGTGGGGCCCAAGGGACTACGCCGATGCGCCGACCCAGACACCCGGGTGGGACCCTTGTGATAAACGCAGGCGAGGGGGTAGCTGGGGCCCACCCCAAAGGGGTGGGGGTCTAAGGGGGCCCCTGGTCTTCACCGGGCCCCGCCGCAAAGGGGGATGGATTTGGCTGCGGGCCCCCCCGGGCCCCTACCCTGGCGTGGCTACTGCGGTGACACCCGAGGGCAGGACGGGAACACAGGAAGTGGAGAACATAAGCGGGGCGGGTAAAACGCACTCAGGAACACAGAGGATACAGGAGGATAAACTACACATGACACCAAGGGGATACGGCGGGAAAAAGGAGGGGAACCCCACAGGAGTAAGCCCAGGAACACGGCGGATACATCGGAACAGGAGAGCACATCCGGGACAGGAACCAGCAAATACAGCAGAAACGGAGAAAACCAGACAGATGGCGGGAGCTCAGATGGAAGCAGCAACTGGCCCAGCAATCGGGGGTTAAGTCCCAAGGGCAGACCTGAGATGCTGGCAGGAGCTCAAGATGGAAGACAGCAAGAGATGTAGACTGCAATGAATGCCCCAGAGTGGGCAGCAATTTCCCTCTTATAGCTAGAGGTCAGAGGTGAAGAGGAAGTTCCAGGGCAGGAAAACGAATAAAAGGAAGGAAGCTGCGGCGCGCCCCCCTAGAAGGTGCAGAGCACAACGGACCGGGGAAAGCAACAAGATGGACAGGCCCGGTAAGTACATAGCAGAACACAGGCTTGCTGGGACCCCTGCACGGGGAAAGCCCAGCAGGACATGGCAGGCCGGGAAAAGGCGCGGTCAAGGCAAGGCCCCGCGGCATAAACCGTGAAGTAAGATGAATCTTCTATACTTTCCATTCTTAAAAAGAGACTGGTTTTACGAGCATGATTTATTTGGAATTTTCTACGATTTTTTAAAGATGGTTTTTTGGATTTTGTCCATAACCCAGGTATAAAAAACATTATTGTCTGTCTTGTGTGCGCTCAAAAATTTTTTTGTTTTTATATTGCATGATATTTTGCTCCAGTTTTCCAGATTTTTATTAAGGGTAGTTTTTCAAATTTCTGGTTGTAGGTTTTGAAAGAAAAGGGGAGGATTTCCCCCAAAACCGTCGGTGTGCAACACCATTTTTTTCCCTCTTTGAGATGCCGTGATGTTTTAAATAAACCCAAAAAAAGTACTACTTTTTTACTTTTGACAAAACGTCTTTAACGGTCTGCTGGATTCCCCTTCCCTGGTCTACTTTTTGCTTTTTGTGGGGACCCGGCCCCAAAAAAACCCATTTTTCCTGCACCCCGATATTGGAGTATAGGTGAGCTGAAAAACTATTTTTCTTTTTTCTTTTTTGAATGAAGGTATATCTGAGGTGGTTGTGATTATCTTTGATATCCTTTATGGTCACCTATGTGTTTTATTTAGATACTTTGGACCTTTTTGTTGATCATTATTCTGTTTTGATTAATTTAAAGTTATGTTTTATAGACTTGGGTACTGCGATAGAATTGTGGTCTTTGGCTATTTGTTATCTAAATACTCTCAGTGATATGTTTTCCCTCATTCACTCTGAGACAATAAGTGAAAAAGTTTAAAAATAGTGTTTCAGATCCGAAATCACAGACGAAATGTAAAATTGATAGTGTGTGTTATTGGTTTTCTATATTTAGATGAGGTGGAGTGAACATTCTTCTTGAATTCCATGTACTATAAGGCTGGATCTACCCATCACATTTACTTAATTTCTTCACTGCAGCCAATAGCACATGGGAGTTATGCTGATATTCATGAGTGGTACTGTTAAAAAATAGCAAAAGCTCTAAACATCTCAAAGAGCACAGTTCAATCCATCATCTGTAAATGGAAGGAGGATGGCACAACTGCTTAACTACCAAGAAATGGCCATCCACCTAAAATGACAGCCATAAAAAAGGGAGAGCACTAATCGGAAGCAGTAAAGAGCCCCAGAATCCCCCGGGATTTGTGCAGAGTCCCAGGTCGGGCAAGGAAATCTGTCCACAGGATAGCTATTAGTGCACAAATTTGGCTTTATGGAAGAGTGGCAAGAAGAAAGCCCTTTTTAAAAGTAAAACATAAAAATTTGTGCTTGTAGTTTGCCAAAAGCTATGTAGGGGACACAACAAGAATGTGGGAAAAGATATTCTGGTCAAATTGAACTTTTGGCCTGATTGCCAAATTCTTTGTATGGAGGAAAGTCAACACTGCCCATCACCCTGAACACACCATCTCCATGAAAAGTATTTTTTTGGGGCTGCATCATTGAAAGCCAAGGATGTCCAGCTTGTGAAAGTCTAAAATTCTCTTTTGATATCTTGGCTGATTTTTTAGATTTCCCATGTGTTACAACAGAAGCAGTGTGTTTTGGTGTGCTTTAAAAAATAAATCCACAGGTATGTCTTTAATTTAAACTCAGATTTTCCCAATAACATATCAGAAATTCCCAAAAGACATGACATCTATATTGGCTATCCCAAAATTGTTTAAAGGTTTTGTAATTTGTGTATGTAAACTTTTGACTGTGCAGAAAATAATAAAAATATCTTAAACAAATTATCTCTCTCTTATTATTCTGGCATTTGGCAAATAATTTTGGTAATCCTAATTGACCTACAAAGGGTAAGGTTTATTCTAATTTCATAGAAAAGATTAACATGGTTGTCTCCTAATTGATTCACTTAGTGAAAACCACCCAAAGGGTTTTTTAAGTGGGAAAAAAAAAGTTATACCCTTGACCAAAAAAGTATTAAAACACTAAAGAGGAAAAATGGTCCTAAAACTTAACCTTTAATTTTACAATTTTTTAAAAAGTTGAAAAATGCAACATCTCAAAACAGAAAAATTAAGGGATCCACAAATGAAAAAACCATTAAATGCCCTAATAGGCTATTGAACCCTTGCCTACACAAATCCAGGAGAATTGGACGAAAGGGATTCCGTGCGCCTGCCCCCTTGAACACTGACCCTACAAAATCCCATGGTCTCTCCCAACATGTTTCGTCACCAAATATTTAATATGATCCCTCGGGGGACAAATTGGGGAAAACAAAGACCAAAAAGGGGGCCCAAAAAAGTAATTGATATCTATACTTCAAACTATTCAATTAATGTCAGGGTATATGGGGTACCTGATATGGTGCTTTGAATGACAAATCTTCATTGCTATCAATCGTTCAAGACAACGTTGCATATGTGATATAGAAAAATACACACCCAAACCATCATTCATCACAAGTAAAAATGTCCTAAAGGAGGGGGAAACCCATCTCTCCCCTTTCAGGGGGGGAAAGCGTGGTGAGTCCTCTTACCTTAGTCCTGTTTTCTTGGTTTCACTTTGAATTCAGGGGCGTGTCTACTGGCTTCTACAAGGCTGCAGTAGAAGCCAGGTCTGTAGCTATAGAAACCAGTTCTGGCAGCCTATCAGGAGAGATCAAACAGGTCTGTAGCTATAGCAACCTGAGGAGCTGAGCTCCTTACAAGGGGGGATAGAGGAATAGGTAGGACATGTTAATGGACATATATTGCAAAGGACTTGTTTTTGCAAGTCTTTAACAAAAAAGAAAATCCTTGTAGTGAGAATCCTTTAAGTTGACAGATAACACACCATTATATCTGGTACAAAAAATGTTTTTTCTTTGGGTTAAAGTAGGAAATCCATTATATATGTGATGTTCATAGGATGATTTATAAACATAAAATAAAATATTGGAGAAATTTTTTTGGGTCATTACCTCCTATGTGCGAGACACATTTGGACCTACTGTCCAATTGGGGAAGGAGTAACCATTGACATCAAACTTTGTTTGTAGCTTTGATTTTTGAAGCCTTTTTATTTTCTATCCCCAATAAAAAAGGGCCTAAGGCTGTTGAATGGTTTTGGACCGAGGGGTTTACGAACGGGTCATAAAATGTTTTTTGATTCTCTTTAAAGTTCTCACTAGAGAATAACTGTTTTTTTTTTTGACCGTAAGATCTACCACTAGCTAAGGGACACAGCAATGGAGAGCCCTAGTGCTCTCACACATGCTAACTTGCTCCTGGGCTGGTGGGAGAATACAGTTGTTTTCTCAGAAACCATGGAGAATGTCACGGACAATGTTGAAATGTGGCTAAGATACATCGACAATGTTTTGGTCTTGCGGCGTGGCAGTTTGTCCTAAACAAAAATGAAACAGGCTTATGGTTTACATATCAGACTAATGAATATGTTTTACCTTTCTTGGATGTTCTGAAAACAAACACAGACTGTACCATTGTCACAAAAGTGTACAGAAAAAGTACAATGACCAACAACCTCCTGTGACAGGAGAGCTGTCATCCGAGGTCATTTGTAAAAGCTATCTCTCGAGGTCAGTTCTTATGCCTGAGGAGGAACTTTGCTCATTTGACATAATTTCGGTCACAGACTAAGGACATGCGTGAAAGATTTTTAAATATGGGATATCCCAAGAAAGTGATTGGAGAAGCTTATTAAACTACTCTAACAAGAGACAGATCACAATTATTGACATCTCAGAGCGGTCAGAGGAAGAAAATCAACCGGATCTAGGAAAAATTTTACTTTTAGGCCCTCAGATCGTAGAAATTTTTAACAAATATTTGGGTTTTTGCTTCAAAATCAGGACCTTTTAAAAGGTTACCCCAGGGGAGACATCCCCTTCATTTCTGGGACGGGGTATAGGGTTTTAATAGTTAATAGCTATTTCACGGCCCCGATATGAAAAGATACATGGCTTGATAGAAAACAGCTGGGCTGTTTTAAATGTGGGTCCTGCAATTTTTGCAGATTTGTTAGTTCAAGGAATTTAGTGGAGCATCAATGGTCAAAAAAACAAATTAAGCCTTATTTAAATTTTCTATGGTGGGGTATATTATGGCAATGTCAGCCCTAAATTATGTGAGAAAGCTAAAAAGTGAGTTTCGCAGACTAATGGTGGCTGGGGGAATTTGGGGTATTCGGGGAAAAAGCTTGGGGAAAGCTGAGGCTATCTCTTTTTAAGGCATTGATATAGTGGAGCCAAATGTGAGAGGTGGTAATTGGGACCGTGTAATTTTTACAGAGGGAGTGTTGTTGGATTTTTAGACTAAACAGTACATATCCCTCCCGGGTTAAAAGAAAAAAAAACATTTACCGCTTTCTTTGATATGTACCTGTATTCGTTTTTTGTCTAATTTTTGTTTTTTTAATTAAAAATATTTTCAGTAACCTGTCTTAAAATTAGGGGTTTCCCCTGTGACTATGTGGCCTTAAGTTGGAGGTTAGATAAAAACCCGTAGATCCCTTTTTATCTGTTTCCACAGAAAACCATTTACGTGGGTGTATACATTTATGATAATAACAGTATATATTTGATGAGGCGTTATGTATGTGGAATACTTTATTTTGTTGGTGTGTGTAAATTTTGGTATACAATGTTGGCACTCTTGTTTGGGAAAAATTTTCCGGGTTTCTTTTTGTCAGTCATTAAAAGGGTGTTTGTGGCGCATTTTAGACGCGATATGTATACATTGGTCTATGCGCCTTTTAAATTAAAGATTTTACTTAGGCCCTTTTTAGGTGTATTTTAATTAATCGCTATGCGCCTGATGTTATTTAATATTGTTATAATGCACATTTTGAGTATTGCAAAATGGTTTTAACCCTTCCGATCGGGAATCGATTTTCACTTAGTGAAATATTGAACATTACTGAATGGAGAAATTGAAAAACCGGTTTTAAAGGTTTCCTTTGCGTGATTGTCTCTGCGAAACCCCGGTGCGCCTGGAGTATGGGAAACACTGAATATCTTGAAACCTATTTAATTACCGCATACCATGTTAAAATGTATAAATGTTACTGTATTTTTGGAATAGTGAAAAGCATTTTACCCATAGTGAATTTGGATTATATTGCTGAAGAGGGGAAAGGTTTTGATAATTAGTAAAGAAGGTGGCATTACCTTAATGAAAAAAATATGCTCCTCTAATGGTTAGTTTTGTGGCGAAACTTTTGGGGTTTTAGAGCAAATGTCCCATGCATGGTTTTTCTTAATTCCCTCCTAACTTTAAGATTTTCAGGTATGTCTAAACCAAGATAACCTGGTGGGTACAGTGTTCAAATTGAACCTGGTGTGATCTTCTATTTTTTGGTATTCCCCACTGATGACTCTTGACCTGGGAAGAAACAAGTCTGGGTTTTTATTTTATTTTTATGCCGTATGGGTTTGTGGTAATTTTTTTCCTTGTATTTGGGGCTGGATGGATGAATTGCTTTTGTTGGGATACAATTTATAAAAAAATTTATTCCCTGATCTTTAGGAGGAAATTGTATATTACCTATATTTTGCCCCCAAAAATAAGGGAGGATTACCTTAAAGGAATAATATTTTTCTTCCCTGTGGGTGTAATCCTTGTATGAAAGGACCGTCTTGTTGTGTGTCTTATATATTATGAGTTTCTGGTGCGTCTCCTGTTATTTATTGTTCCCACCTTTTGAAAAAATAATTTTTGACCTAGTTTGGGGGTTTCTAATAGGGTATACTAGCTTTTGCGAGTTGTCCTATTTGGCGGGCCACTGCTAAAAGGCCTTTTGAGGGACAGTCTTTTGTTAGGGGGATTTTAAGGCGAAAATTTTTAAAATTTACTTTGGTTTTACACTTACTGTCCCCGGGGGATTTATTGACATTCATCTGGGAATACAATATCTGGATTTTTTAAATAATCTTGTTGGGAATTTGTCTTTTTCAGTCATATCTGATATTTTATACAGCAATATTCCCACTTTTTTAATCTTTTTTGGGCCTTGATAGTTTTAAAATTTAAATTTGGTTTGGGACCTATTTTTGGATTTTTTTAAATATCTTTATCCTGCTTTGGCCCTTTCTTTGAGAGTTTTTCTTTTATTGGTATAACTATCTTTCTTTCTCACAGAAGTTTTTTGGTTGTTTGAAAATTTTAAAAATTTTTAAATTTTTCAAAAAATTTTTTATATTTTTCAAAAGGGTAAACAAGGATTGTAAAGACCAAAATTTAAAACATAATGTGTCATGAAAAACTAAATTCTAAAATCAAGTTTTACAACAAAAAAAATTTCTTTCCTTAATAAACATTACTAAATGAGAAAGTTTTCTATTTTTAAATACCCACTGAAAAATATTTTTCCCCCTTTTAAAAAACATAACCTTTACTTGGTTTGTTTAAAAATAGAAATAAAAAAAAACCCCCCTATAAAATTATCACCACTTTCCCCCTGGATGTTTTTAAATCCCGGGTTGTACTATCGGGTCAAAGGGTAATCGCCCTGATGAGAGGGCTCCCCCCCTTATTGACCAGGACCGTATCATACATGGGGCCCATGAACCCCTTTTTTTTCCCAATTTACCCCCCCTTTTAAAATTATCCCCAAACTTTCCGGGGATGTAATTAATACCGTGTACTATCTGTCAGTGGAGAAAATCGCCCTGTTGAAGAGAAAGTCGGCTTTTTTGACGGGACCGTATCATTTTCTTGCGTGCATAAAAACCCCTTTTTATATCCCAGTTACCCCAAACCCGCTTTTTCCACCCTTTGTAATTTCTGGGTTCTTCAGGGGATTAAAAAAAACTCTTACTGTGGATTAAGATCACCCCTATTTTAAACGAAATTTATTACAACTCCCAAACTTACACATTAGGGTTTTGGGAAATAGATAAAATGATACTTAGTTTAAAATTCCCTCCCTGGATATAAAAAGGGATAAATTTCCTGCGGGCCCAATTTGTTGTTGGCCCCCCAAGGGATAGTAGGGTTTACAGGGTAAGATTTTCCCGCACCCCTTTAAATATCCAAAACGGCCCCCGGGTAATGCATACAATATAACCCCCTACTTCATACAGGTAGGTGGTTTTATTTTGGGTGCCCTTTTCCGGGAAATTGCCATGGGAAATGTAACATACCCTACCAAAGCCTCTTTTCCCTTTCGGCGTTTTTAAATGTGACCCCTGCGCAAAACCCGGAAGCAAAAGAAAACCGTAAACCCCCGGGAAACCCGGAAAAAAGGGAAAAAACGGGGGCGGTCTATCTGGAAAACGGGCCCCCCGCCCCCACGGGGTTTTTCCCCCCGGCGTCCTTTGCCAAGAAACCTCCCGCTTTTTGGGAAAACAAAACCTCTCCCCAAAGGGCCCAAAACCCACTATTTTAAAAAGATTTAAAAGATATGATACAAGTATGCTCGGGCCCTTATATATTGTTAGGTTCCCAAAATTAAACAAAATAGTAAGAGTCTTACTTGATATCGACAATCCCCCTGATTACCGTTATATTTAAAAGTCTTTTTACCCCCTTTAACCCCGGGAACTATATGTTGGCAAACAAATACAGTTTTAAATTGGGGTTTTTCCCGGGGGGAAACTTTTTAAAGATATACGGGGTTCAAAAATTCATTGTCCTCGGCGACATTTATTACCGGGACTGAAAGGTAATCAAGGGAATAAAATTGAAAAAAGTGAAAATTATCTGTTTTCATATTTGGGTTTAGACTCAAAAAAATATTTTGTAAAGAAAGTCCACTGTAAAGAGGGGGGAAGGGAAACAGAACAAAAATGAAAAAAAGACCCAAAATGGAGTCTTTTCAATAAAACACCCAAATTGAAAAGTCTCATTGAGGCCTTTTTGGTTGGACCGAACCCATACGAAAAAAACCATTGGGCCCCCTTTAAACCATAGGTTTACGTCTATCCCAATCTCCTCCTTTAGGGGGAGGGTCCCCAACAACTTCTAGAATCACAAAGCGCGAGATTCACTTTTCCCCCTTTTTTGGGATGTTCCCAACTTGCCGACCCAACCCTGGGTGTCTTTTCCTTTTTTCGTATATCCCCCAGTTGTTGGGCCCCCCTTTTTTTAAAAAATTTCCCCTTTGGGTTTTTAAAAAATTTTTTAATTAAGGGGGGCAGGGGCCCGAAAACCCCATATAGATTTATCCCTCCTTTCCTTCGTTGGCAAAATCCGGAAAAAGGGAATTTGGTTTGCCATTTGAGGACTTGTGAAGGCTTTGGTTTGTTGAATTTGTGGACGGGCTAACATCTCTGTCCACATTTGAAAAATTCCCCAAATGGTCTCCTTTCAAACCCAAAGTCCCTTGAGGGGTATTGGTGCCAAAAAATGACTATGGTTCAGTCTTTCTTTTGATGGATTTTACCCCCTCCGTTATGAAATTGGGGGGGTTGGAGGATTATACCCCTCCAAAGTCCTGATCCAACATAAAAAATGCCCCAAATTATTTTTTCAAAATATTTGTAACTTAAAGTTTTTATCATAAAATTTGAAAACTTGCGTGCTTTATTGTTATCAACATCTTTTTGGAATTTGCCCTGTAGGGACTTGCCCCTTTTTTTTTTTAAACCCCTTGGGTATATAATAATTCAGTTTTTTTGTATTTGGCCAGCTTTTTAAGGGGCCCTGTGGAAAAGAGAAAGGGCGAACTGAGGCAAGACGGTGTTTTCAGTCTGGGGTGGAGTCTGTAAAGGATTTTTACTTGAGGGATATTTAAACAACTGTATACGGCTTATAGATCCAATATCAAGTCCTGGTGGGAGGCACAAACTTTGGGCTTTAATTGAATCACGCTTTTATACCTAGTGGCTTAAAATCTCATAACCCCTGCCATTGATCACAGTCGTCCTTGTGACAGAGTGGGAAACAGAATTGATAATAGTTCAGTAGATTATGAAACATTGAAGGAAAAATAAAACTTTTAAAACACCCAATTTGAAAAACCCTATAAAACACCCAAATTTAGAACCCAAACTTTATAAAAAAAAAAGTCTCAAAATTCCTAAAAAATATCAGAAGGATTAAACACGGAAGTAAACATATTAACTAAATTTAAAAGAAAGACCTTTAGTTTTTTTTAAATCTAAACCCTTTTACCCTAGGGGTAATTTTCTTAGGGAAATTTGACAATTCCAAACAAAACCACTAACAAAGGGAAGGACAAGGGGAACTAGACCAGAAAAGGGGTCCCCTTTTCCCAAAATTCAGGAGGGGGGGATACATATGGATTACTATCTTCTCCCTCTGGCATTCCAAAAACCCTCGCCTTTTTTTAAGGGGTTGGAGAGGCCCTGCATGGGCCTGAACTGTCAGAAAAATGATATTGTTCGCATGATCTTAATTTAGTAGAAATTAAGTATTAGAGAATACGATTCTACAGAGGGTTTAACCCTTTGTGTCCACAATTAAAATGACTTTTCTGGATAGGATAAATCTTTTTGGGTAAGCTAAGTGCTAAATTTTTTAAATAAAAATAAGATAGAATGCCAGAGCAGGTTTTACACCCCAAAGTTGGAAGGTTACCACTTTAGTCCCCCTTATGGGGGAAAGAAGAAATCAGAGAGGGACAAACTAAATTAAAAACCAATAAGTTGAAGAATCCCCCTAGTCGGGATGGTTTCAAGAGATTGATTTATTTTTGCAAATAGTCTCAAAAATTTGTGATCTAGTGAACGAGATTCCCATTCCACAAAAACCTTAGTAGGGAGGAATTAGAGGCATGCGAGCACTGGAACGGATAAATCCATTAAAATTTAAACCCCCCGAAAAGGGGGGGAAATATAGTATAAAATATGCATGTTAAACAGATGTGTAGTGATCTCCTTAAGGACAAAAGGCATTTGCCGTTATCTGCGGATCCAACATCTATTTTTATATGGAATTGGAAAAAATATGTGGAGGGTTTAGAAATGGGCCTATATCCACACAGAATTCAAATTTGTGTGTAATCCCCAAATACGATTTTTATTCAACCCCGAAGACCCAAAAGGGGATGTCCCCACTAAAGGGTAGCCCATAGTCTCAGGGTGGATAAATTTACGAAAAATGTAGGGGTTAATAGTGCTTTTTAAGGATTTGAAAACTCCTGCCATGTAATAAGGGAATTCGGATTCTTAGTAGATTAGAGGGAAATTACGTCGGTAAAGAAGTATATCTGGGCTCCATAGAGTAGAAAGCCTTTTTATAAAATATCCCACATAAAATTTGGCATTCAGGCATTTGATTTTTTTTGTTACAAGGAGTGTTAAATTCCCGGCTCACAATCCCTTTGTTATTAGACTACTTGATTGTATTAAGACATAATTTTTTGTTTTTTTTGCAAAAGCCCTTCCCCCAGTCGGGGGCCCGCAAGGGGGAAGCTCTTGCGCCCCCGCTATGAAAATCTGTTCCTGGGTGGGGGGGAGGTCCCCAGTACCCCAAAAGGGGAATGACCCAACCCCCCCCCAGATATTTTTTGGGGGGGAGGTACATTGTGCCCTCATCATTTTTTGGGGAAGGTAAAAATTCATTTTGAGGAATTTGTTGCAAACTTTAACAACAATTTTGGTATGCCTTCACATTTGAAACCCAAGGAGATGTTGCCTTTTTTGATATTCTTTCATCAAGGATGCAAAGGGCAATATTAATAGGTTATGTATGGGGAACCTACAGAAAACAATGCTTGTTCAGGGGAAAAAGTTTCATCCTTCCCCTGTAGGAGGGAATCCCCAAAAGGGCCCGTTTCTGAGAGTGAAGGAAATTGCTTAGAGAGAGGACTTTTAAAAGGGCAATAGGTATTATGAGAGAGAGATTCCCCAATGAGGATACCCCATAAAGTCCTGGAATCAGCCTTTGGGTAGCACAAAAAAACAAATAGGACAAGTTCCTACAGGGCAAAAATTTAAAAAAAATGTTTATAAAATAAGAGCATGTTGAACTTTTGATGATAGAAATTTGAAGTTAAAATATTCTGAAAAAATTTGGGGCATTTTGAGTTGGATCAGGGCTTGGAGGGATATTTCCTCCAACTCCCTCAATTACATATCGGGAGGTAGATCACAAAGGGTAGATGATCCCCTAGTCATTTTGCACCTAAATCCCCAAGGCACTTGGTTAGAAAGGAGCCCTAGGCATGTTAATGTGGACAGAGATGTGTAGCGTCCACATATACAACAAAAAAAAAGCCTTTTACAAGTGCCTCAAATGGCAAACAATTCTTTATCCCTGATTTTGCCAACTGTAAGGGCGGAGGGAGTAGTCTTTTTGTGTACTGCCCTCCCATTAATTACATTGGAAAAAAAAAAGGAGAATTTTTTTAAAAAAAGGGTGGGCGAAAATTGGGGTTAGAAAAAGGAGAGACACGCCCCTTTCTCGGCATGTGTGGGAACATCATAATGGAGAATGTGAATCTCTGGCTTTGTGGGTTCTTGAAGTTGTGGAAACCCTCTCCCAGAGGAGGGTTGGGATAGACGAATCTATGTAAGGGGCCCCAAAAGGTTTATGAGGATTGGGCCAACCAAAAGGGCCTCAAGAGACTTTGCAAAATTTGGCTGTTTTTTTTAATAAGACCCCCTTTTGGGTTGTGTTCATTTTTCGTCCCGTTCCCCCTCTCCACAGTGGATGCTTTACAATATTTTTGGTCTGACCAACTATGTTCAGTATAATTACTTTTTTTTATTTATTGTTACCTACAGTTGGTAATATATGTCAGCCGAGGACAATGAATTTTTGTACCCCGTATATCTTAAACGTTGCCCCTGGAATAAGCCCAATTTAAACTGTATTTGTTTGCCAACATATAGTTGCTCCGGCTTAAAGGTGGTCACATGACTTGTTAAATATAACGGTATATCAGGGAGGATGTGTCGATATCAAGTAAGAGCTCTTACTATTTTGTTTATTGGCAACCTAACAATATATATAGCCAGGAGCATACTTGTATCATATCTTGTAGAATCTTTAACATAGTGTTGGCCTTGGCGAGATGGTTTTGTGTCCTGACATGCGCAGTACTTGGCTATGGACGCCGGGCACCGCGTGGAGGGGGGTTTCCAGCTGCGGCTGTTTTTTCCCCCTTTCCGGAGGGGGGACGGTATCTTTTGCTTCCGGTTATGCGCAGCTGGGATTTAGAACGCCGAAAGAAAGAGGTGGTTGTATGTATACTGCTTGGCAAACCCGGAATGGGCACAAATAATACCCCTACCCCGTTGAAGTAGGGGATTTTTTGTATGCTTTTTGGGGCCCCCTTTTGGTATTTAAGGGATGCGGGATAAACTTACCCCGTATCCTACTATCTTGGGTGCAAATACTAGATGGAGCAGGATTTATGTGTTTTTCCAGCAGTATTTAAGCTAAGTACAATCTATTATCCAAACCCTAAAGGGGTTGTGGGTTGTAATTATGGTTGTTATAGATGATTTATTCCAAAGTAAAAGTTTTTGAAAACCCCCGATGAACCAGAAATTACATGGGGGGAAAAACGTTGGATAATGGGATATAAAAGGGTTTATGCACGCTGTAGTGATAGGTTGTCAATAAAGCGGAGCCGTCTTATCGGGCGATTACTCCCGAAAATAGTACAGGGTATGTACTCATCCGGTTGTGGTGATAATTATGGGGGGGGATAAGGGGATAAAAAGGTGTTCTGAGCATGTAGTGTACGGTCTGTAAATTAAGCGGACCCGTCTTCATCAGGGCGATTACTCCATTGAAGATAGTCCGGTATGTAACATATCCAGGTAGGGGTGATAATATTGGGGGTTTTTTGAACTATTTTAAACAACCCAAAGTAAAGGTTATGTTTTACAGGGATTAATTTGCGTGATTTTTTGGTTTAAATCCTCTGTGTATATAAAAATTGCAGTGTTTTTTAGTTTTACTTTAACTCACGGGAAAAAAGATTAATAATGGGAATATAAAAAAACCGTCTCCAGTCAAAAAAAAAAATTCCCTTAAAAAATAATCTTTAAAAATAGCTTTAAAATAATTATCCTTTTAACAAAAAAAATGGCCTCACACTATACCCCACTATCCAAATATAAAAATTTTAATGTATAAGTACCGGTGTTATCAGTCCCCTAGATACAAAAAGCAAGTGGAAATGTTAGCAAATCACAGAAAAAAAGCCCTTGTCAAAATCCCTATTAGCAGGGGAAGTGCCCCCTAAAAAGGGGGAGGAAAATAGGGTCAAAATGTGGCAAAAACTCCGGGTTTGAAGATCTTGTCCAGTAGACTCCGTTCCCCCTTGGACCAGTATATCCCAATAATAAAAAAAGCACTATCGCTATCACTATACTAGTCCTATCCAGATAGAGACTTTTGGGACTCACCCTAACAACTAAATAAAACAGTAACAAACATAAAAACCAACAAAAAGTCCCGAGGGTTTTCCCCAAAAGATATGGTTATCGGGGGATAAAATTATACATCTGTGATGAGAGATGATGTGGCCCAAATGATGGCATGATGGGCCATAAGTAAGTGCCAGACAGTATATATTATTACCCCCCCCTATTACCAAATAAATATCAGCCAATTATGCCCCTTTTTCACCCAAGATACGGAGCAAAATCCTTGACATGCTCAAAAGCAAAAAAAAGACCCAAAAACCCCATGTCCCGCGCGCTCCGTTCCCCCAAAAGGAAGGGAAGCGGAAGGGGCAAGCCGGGGGGAAATGACAAAAAAGAAAATTTTAAATTTACAGCCCTGCGCCCCGATAGGAACGACTGGGGAAACAGTGCAAACGCGCACGTGCCCCGGTCCCCGCTGGCAAATTTGCAAAACAGTTTCACAGCGCCCATAAACCCCAAGGGGCACTCGGGCCCCCAAAAAATTTCAGTAAAGTTTTGGGCACAAAAGCATAAGGTGACCCAAGTAACAGGGGTTATCATCAAGATCAAAAATCGAGTACACAAGGTTTGTTAAAAAATCCCAAAGGATATAAACTACCAAAATTTTGGCTAAGTAAAAAATAAGTGATGGGCAGTAAGACAAAAAAAATAAAAAAATTATATACTCTGAAAGTTTGATAATAAAAGGACTATTACCAAAACATGGTTGTATTATCAACTGATTACGCTATCAACAGAATCCAAAGAAAAGGACCAAGAAAACAAAAAAAAAAACCCCAAAAAACATTGTATTTGGTACAACGTCTTTTTTGCTGTGATTAGCTAGACATTGTCCACTTGCTTTTGTATCTAGGTACTGATATACACCGGGTACTTTATACATATACAGTTGCATATTTGTATAGTGGCTATATGTGTGAGGCCATTTTTATGTATAAAGGATAATTATTTTAATGCATATCTAGTCAAGATGATTGTTTGAGGAATTTTTCTTTTGATCTGTGAGATAGATTTCTACATTACCAAACATTGAGTTTTTTTTTCTAGAGCAAAAAGGTATCATAAGGTGCAAACCATTAGTGATTTTATGTTTTGAAATCATTATTTTTATTCTGGCAACTGATGACGATAATATGATCCATTTGTTTAAACCTACTGAGTTTATTTATTTTAAACCTGTTTACTAGGATTTAAATATTATTCAGAGTGAATTAATAAGGACACTTAAAACATGGCACTGATTACACCAAAAATAGTAAGTTTACATCAGATAATTATAGTTAAAGGTACAATCCTGATTTGTTTGGAAGATACAAGATGTATCTGACACCTGTCCAATTAAACTCAACATGTCCAGACTAAGCTGAGACCCTGCTTGATTAAAAGCCCCAGAGATGTCTGCTAAAAGACTAATTTGAAAGCCACAAATTAAAAGACTGGCATAAAATGCAATCAAAAATGATTATTGCTTAAAGGTGCAAAAGGATGTATCATTTTAGAATTTTATTATCTAGTATAAGAAACATAGCCCTCTGACTTTCGGAGAAAAATCAGGAAAATCTTTCACTGTTGGCTACACCAAATGTTATTTTTGGTAAAACACATGAACATATTTTAAATATTAAAAAGCTGGAAGTGTACTTAGATAGGGATTCACATGCCAGTGGAGTATTAACTACATGTTGGTGCATTTGCAAATGCAATGCTAAAATGTATGTGTTAGCACAAGTCACAATTTGTTTTAGAAAATTCATACAGAAAAAAAAACATTAGTTTAAGTCCATGTAAAATTTGGTCACACGGAGATAAGGTTTGGGCCCATTTGATGGCATAGTACAGATTTATTCAACACAAATGGGTAATGTGGACCTGAAGTCTGTGCATTATTTCAAACATGCCTTTTTTAACCCCTTCACGACCTTGGGCATATGCATATGTCCAGGTCGTTTGGGGGCTCACGCACCTGTATACATACGTCGTGAGGATTGCGCGAACTCTAAAGCATGGTTCGCGCGATCGGCACGGGGTGTCAGCTGTAATATACAGCTGACATCCCGCAGCGTCGGCCCTGACCCGGGATCACTCCGGAGGGGGGGGGGGGGTTTAACCCCTTAATCATCGCGACCATCGGGTCGCACTAACTAAGAGAGATGCGTCTCTGTCTGCGAAAGCAACTGCACGGATCGATCCGTGCAGCTCCTGCCTTCTGACAGACAGCACGGAGGGCATAGAATGCCTTCCGGGTTGTCTGTGATGTCACGATGCCCGGCCGTGCCCTGTGGACATGGCCCGGCATCGTGACTGACAGTTACCATAGGAACCAGTGCACAACAACAAGCTGTGCATTGATTCCTATTGAATGAGAGATCTAAAGATCTCTCATTCAAATCCCCTATGGGGAAAAGTAAAAAAAAAATGTGAAAAAGTTAAAAAAGTGAAAAACATGTAAAACATGAACATGAAAATAAAATAAAAACACGTACACCTCCCTTTTCCCCTTTACAAACGGCAATCGCCACAAAAAAGATAAAAAATAAATAAAGTACCCATATTTGGTATTGCCGCGTGCGTAACGACCTGCCCTATAAATCTGTCATGTTAATTTACCTGTACGG
Organism: Phyllomedusa bahiana; assembly: GCA_025379985.1. NCBI lineage: Eukaryota > Metazoa > Chordata > Amphibia > Anura > Hylidae > Phyllomedusa > Phyllomedusa bahiana. The sequence goes on along the minus strand of JAODAL010017237.1, from coordinate 53,625 downwards.
TGAACGCTGTAAAAAAAAAGCAAAAAAAACCAATCACAGAATTAAGATTTTTGTTCAAACCGCAGCACATAAAATGGAATAAAAGTGATCAAAAACCCCTATGAACGCCAACGTTGTACCAATTAAAACGTCAGTTCATCCCGCAAAAAAAATTCCTAACACAGCTCTGTATACGGAAAAATAAAAAAGTTATGGCTCTCAGAAGATAGCCATGCATAAATATTCTTTTACACACTAAAAACACTTTTTTTTTTAAAGTGCTTTAACATAAAAAAAACTATATAAATTGGGTATCGCTGTAATTGTATCGACCCACAGAGTAAAGCTAACTTATTACAGATACTGCACAGTGAGCGCTGTTAAAAAGAAAAGTAAAAAACACTGCTAGGATTGCAGTATTTTCTTCACCCTGGCTTCCGAAAAACAGATTTAAAACTGATCAAAAAGTCGTCCCCCCCAAAAATGATACCAATAAAAACGTCATCTCATTCCGCAAAAAACAAGCCTGTACACAGCTCCATACACAGAAAAATAAAAAAGATGGCTCTCAGACTATGGCGATGCAAAAATGTGTTTTCCTGTTTGAATAAAAGTGTTTTTATTGTATAAAAACAGTAAAAAAAAAAAAAAAAAATACAAATTGGGTATTGCTGTAATCGTATCGCCCTGCTGACTAAAGCTAGCATGTCATATCTAACGCAGAGTGACCGCTATAAAAAATAAAAATAAAAAACACTACCAGAATTGCTGTATTTTGTTTAAAACGCCTCACAAAAACCTTAATAAAAAGTGAACAAAGTGTTGTATGCACCACATAATGGTACCAATAAAAGCATCAATTCACCCCGCAAAAAAGGCCCTACACAGCTCTGCAAACAGCAAAATAAAAAAGTTATGACTGTCAGAATAGGACAACATAAAAACGCAATTTTTTGTAGACCTGTTTCTATTGTGTAAAGGTAATAAAACATAAAAAACTATATAAAATTTATACCACTGCAATTGTACCGACCTCCATAGTAAAGTTATCACATCATTTACAGTGCACGGTGAACGCTGTAAAATGGAAGCCCAAAAAACAATGGTGGAACTGCGTTTCCCCCCCTCATTTTCATTGCCCAATGCTAAAAAAAACTATGGAACACTTGTGCACCCAAAATGCACAATACACCCCTAGATGAGATCCCTGAGGGGTGTTGAATCTAAAATGGGGCGACTTCTGGAAGGTTTCACCTGTTCTGGTACTTTGGGGGCTTTGCAAATGCGACATGGCCCCACCAAAATCTGCGTTCCAAAAGCAAAATAGCGCTCCCTCCCTTGTACGCCCTGCCATGCACCCAAACAGCAGTTTACACCCACATGTAAGGTATTGCCGAACTTGGAAGAAATTGATTAACATAGTTTTGTTTTTTTTTTTCCAGGATTCCTTGTAAATATTAAACATTTTAAGCTAAAATTTCATTTCATTGTAAGAAAATGTTTTTACATTTTCACAGCCTAATTCTAAAAAAATAATTGTGAATCACCTATGGCGTCAATATACTCACTACACACCTTTATATATACCTTAAGGAGTGTAGTTTCCAATCTGGGGTCTTTTTAGGGGTGTTTATTTAGTTTTAGCACCTTAGGGCCTCTTCAAACCTGAAATGGCACCTAAATAAAATTGCATTGAAAATGAGACCCCCGAGTCGAGTAGGTGCTCCTCCTATTCTGGGGCTTATGGGTAAGCCAAATAATGCACGAGGGCCACATATGGGATATTTCTAAAAATGGCAGACCTGGGGGAAATTATATTACATTGCATTTACCTAGTCACTTTTACCGTATTCCAGTGAATAATGGATAAATATTGAAAATCTGCAAAAATAGTGAAATTTTTAAATTTCACCTCCACTTTGCTTTAATTTCTGTGAAATACCTAAAGGGTTAACAAACTTCATAAACACTGTTGTAAATACTTTAAGGGGTCTAGTTTCTTAGGAGGTGTCATTTATGGGGGTATCTAACATACAGGCCCTTCAAAGCCACGTCAGAACTGGACTGGTCCCTAAAAAAAATGTATATTGCAAATTTTCTTCAAAAATGTGAGAAATTACTACTAAATTTCTAAGTCCTCTAATGTCATTAAAAAAAAGGACATTTAAAAAATGATGCCAACCTATAGTGGACATATGGTAGATGCTAGTTATAAACTATTTTATGGTGAATTGTACGCAGAAATTTTTGAACTTTCAAAATCACAGATTTTACACATTTTTTCATGAAATTTTGATATTTTTCACAAAAAACAAGGCTTGTATGGATAAAATTTTCTTACTAACTTAAAGCACAACGTGTCACGAGAAAACATTCTCAGAATCACATGGATAGGTAAAAGTGTCAAAAAGGTATTCTCACATAAAGTGACACATGCCAGATTTAAAAAATAGGGCTGTGTCAGGAAGGCCAAAACTGGCTGGGTCCTTAAGGGGTTAAACAAATTAAAACTGCCACTGCGGTGTTTTAATCCATGCTGGATGTGGATCCTATAGGGCGGAGAAGTGTAAATCTTTATTTTTACTATCGCCACTCCTAGATTTGGTCAAAAACTGCAGAGGCAGATTAAAAAGATAAATAAAAAATAGTAATGTAAGAAAACATGTTAAATACAAAAAAAAGTATTACAGCATCACAGAGATTTAATGGTATAAGATTGCTGTTTTATTTAAATTATTAGATCCATGATAAAGTACATAGCTTCCCTTTCTAACCTGCCATTTTCATATTATTGTAGGTATGTACACACCAAAGGACACATCTGAAGATTTGCACACCCAGCGCATTGGCATGATCTTCCTCTGGGCAGTTATGATGGATTTTAACATCTAATGATTGTGACATACAATTAATGTTCCATACTGGTATACTAGTTATCAATTTGGATATTAGCTGTTAAAAGATATTATGTGTACCTTGAAACACTATGTAATGAGATGTTGTTTTGGGAAACACCATGATGAATTTAAACACAGTAGTCCTCATTTACTATTGCGGAGGCACCAGAATAGTGTCTGAAAATGCATAAAAAGTTATACGTTTTTAGTGCAGTATGTCCCAGACAAAGTTATTATAGGCTTTAATAAAAGTGATGTGATGCTTTCTGTACTTTTTACCTTCCCTTCTTCACAGTGACCAGCAGCATTTATTACTTGAAAGTTGTTTCCCTTTTCCCTATAAAACTACAAGTCCCAGGATCCTTTGCTGTGCTTCGCATTATTTATCCCAAATTCAGTCTTAGGGTGACATGTATGATTGGGAGTTGTGCATGTTTTATGGCGAAAACTGCGGCTCACCGATCCGAATCCCCTGTCGGATGCAGGGATGCGATGTTAGGCGCAAGCTTCGCCACTTTCGGCTGCGCCTAACATGAAGGGGCGTGCAATCGGTGCGGTGTGGGCTTTCTGGGGTGGGACGCAGCACTTTCGAATACTGCGAGGCATGCATGATCGCGGGTCGGCAAAGTGAGGCGCATTGCAGTTCCGACAGGCAGACCTAGTTGATTGTGGTCTAAATGAGCCAGAGGAGGTGAAGTGAAGTGAGAACGTAAAATTAGAGGAAAAATATTTAAGATCGCAAAAGAAATAAATCTCAGCTCCGTGAGGCATGGAGTATGATTTAAAAAAATGTTTTTATTAGATGTAAAATATTATCTGTAAAAGAGCTAAGGGACAGTTCAAAATACAGTAAAAAAGGCAGAAAAGAGCTGATTGGTTGAGACGAGGAGGCAGATATGAATCCACCAATCATATGTAGTGCGCCTATTTTGAGTGGAGCAAGAAGGGCGCGATAGAAGGGCGCCCTAAAAGTTATTACTGTCTATGGGAAAAATTCTAATACTGTGATTGGTTGCAGGGAAGAGGGGCTCGTCCTGCTTAGCCAATCAGCAATCTATAATAAAACTGTACATGCCCGAAATCAAATGATAAGACTCACGAAGTTGTACTGATCTCTATATAAAATGAACAATAATATGGGGGTAACGAAAATAAACAAATAAAACTGAATTCAATGAGTTTATTTTTATTTCATTATTTTCAATAGCCAATGATCAATAAAATGGGGCTAACGAAATTAAAGAAATAAAAATGAATCTATTGAATTAATATTTATTAGTTTATTTTTACCCATATTATTGTTCATTTTATATACACATCGGCACAACTTTGTGAGTCTTATCATTTGATTTCTGCCATATACAGTTTTATTATAGATTGCATTAGAAAACCCTTAAAAGTGTTGCTCGCTCTCCCATTGGCCCAAATAATCGCGCCTCTTTTAACTTAGCCAATCACAAACAGAGCTCGCTCTGCATTTCTTTTCCCCATAGAACTCTATGAGATAAGTAGCTCACCCGCTGATTGGCTAAGCAGGACGAGCCCCTCTTCCCCCCAACCAATCACAGTACTAGAATATTTCACATAGACAGTAATAACTTTTAGGGCGCCCTTCTATCGTGCCCTTCTTGCTACACTCAAATTAGATGCAATACATATGATTGGTGGATTCATATCTGCCGCCTGGTCTCAACCAATAAGCTCTTTTCTGCCTTTTTTACTGTATTTTGAACTGTCCCTCCTTTTCATTTGATTGGTCAGTACTACTACATAGGTTATAATGGTTCACTGTCACTCCTATTCTGATTGGTTGTTTTTTGCCGACCAATGAGAAGAGCTTACAGAATTTGAATTACTGTCTTTCCCGGCAATTTTCAATATCCCAATTCCTGATGTAGCGCCGGTGACGGCGACAAACGCGTTGTTAGGGATTTGAGTGATGTATGTTTTTAGAAGGCTTTAGCTCTTTTACAGATAATATTTTACACCTAATAAAAACGATTTTTTAAATCATCCTCCATGTCTCACGGAGCTGAGAGCCGAGATTTCAGTGCCCCGATCTCTCCATAGACTACAATGTAACAAAGTAGCTCACACTCTGATTGGACGGGATAGCCAAGCCCCTGCTTGCTCAACCAATCAGCTCTTTTATGCCTTTTTTACTGAACTTTGAACTGTCCCGCCTTTTCATGTGATTGGTCAATACTACTCCATAGTTTATAATGGGTCACTGCCGCTCCTATTCTAATTGGTTGGATTTGCAGACCAATGAGAAGCGCTTACACAATTTTAATTACTGTACTTTCCGGCAATTTTCAATATCCCAATTCCTGATGTTGCGCCGTTATTGATTTTTTGTTAGTGATTTTATTTATGTATTTTTTTTGAATGTTTGAGCTCTTTTTCCAGATAATGTATTACACCTAATAAAAACTATTTTTTTGATTCATACTCCATGCCTCACGGAGCTGAGAGCTGAGATGTATTTCTTGAGCGATCTTATATATTTTCCCTTTAATTTTAAATGATCCACTTTTTCACTACATTTAATCGCTGTTAGACATTTTTGATTTTTCTATTTATTCATTAATTCATTTGAAAGACAACTCTTTTTGCTATTCACTAACATGTTTAATGATTTCTCGCTGTTTTCCAGCCTGTCTCGAATCGGAATACACTGGCGAGGCGCAGGGGACTTTACACCGCATGTATGAGCGCACCTCGGGCGCTGACATACATGAGGGGCAGCTTTCAGGTTCGATCTGGCGAAAACGGGCGCTCCGATGCGCTGATCTTCATACATGTCGCCCTTAGTGCTGATTCCTAACTCATGTTGAATGCATTGAATGGCACAACGAAAAGGAGGCGGCTTTAAAGGCTGCTCTAAAAAAGCCAAACCTCTCTAGCAGCTGTTCTTCTGGGTGCAACACAGAGCTGTTTCCTGTGTGTCTAGACACACAGAACCTCTAAGCTTGCTGAAATAAAACAACTGATAAAAAAGTGCCATAAAATATGTAATGAAAGTAAAGAACCAAAAATGCCTAACTTTGGGACAAATATTATTTGAAAATAATTTTTTCTATTAGACAAAGGGCGCCAGAAATATGGCATCTTTTTAGACAAAATTTCTAATGCGTCTGTGATCGGGGGACGTGCTGGAAGTGTGTAGCACTACAACCGTACGAAGCTACACATTTATAGCTGCAGTAAGGCAAATCCAGACACATTGCTGCTGGAACAGGTAGAGCACTTTAAACATGGTTTACATGAGCCAGAAGTGTCACTTTGTAGCTAGAAAGCACTAAATCTATGACCTGCAGTAGAACAGTTTCATAAAGTGTCACTTTGTAGCTAGAAAGCACTAAATCTATGACCTGCAGTAGAACAGTTTCATAAATTCAGTTGCATGCTAAGCTACAAATGTACGTACAAAAATGGTGCATGAGTGCCAAAAATCATACATGTCACCGAAAATATTTTGGCAGCCTTTTCATTATCAAAAAAGAATTGGTTGTATGATATATTATATGTGTGGGATAAGGTATTGTATGACCATTTATGCTAATGATTAAGAATCATAGAAATTAGCATGGGGATGGGAACAGATGACCCACTGTGTCAGTATAAACAATTAAAGGGCTTCAGACATCTGAGCATGCGATCACACATGAGCACCCAATTCCAAGTCTAGGCCTGTTTTTCCAAAAAAGCGTTATAAAAGTATTATAAAACATCTTAAATATCTTATGAATGAACAAAAGGCAACCATGATACTACAGCAGGGATGTACAACATTTTCAGTTCCTAGAGCCAGTTTGTTATATTGTACATCTTCAATGGGCCACAATAAAACTTGGAGGGGTATTCTCTGTCTGAGACCTTTATGTCACTTCAGTTGTAAATACCTAAAGAAAAAGCTGATAGGTCTTGGCTCCACTTTAGCGACTGCTAGAGATCAAAAATGTGTGGTCCCCACAAAGGACAAAGGAAATAAGTGGCACCTATTTTCATTGTAGTATTCGGGAGTTACAGAAGTGGCTGTATTACAACTATAATTAATGAGAAGAACACACATACTGTATATATATCCTCCTCTCCACCTCATCTCCTTCTCTTTTGAGTCTCGAACCTGACACATTTATGGTATATCTTGTGGACCTGCCATGATCGTGTCAGAAATTAATATTCCTTTGAGAAAGAAATCCAAAGATAATAAAGAAGCAGTTTTTATTGGATTGCTTACTTAGGTTGTTTAAAATAGGATATGTGACTCTATATTATCAGCCATCGAGTGCCCATCATAACAGTGCAAGCCGTACAGTATCTACCATAACAATGCAAGCCATACAGGGCACATCATTACAGTGTCAGCCATACAGTGCCCACCAGAATAGTGCCAGCCATGCAAAGCACAGCATAACAGTGCCAGCCATACAGTTCCCACTATAGCAGTGCTGGCCATGCAGTGCTCCACCATAATAATGCCAGCCATACAGTGCTAACCATAATGGTACCAGCAATGCAATGCACACCATTACAGTGTCAGCCATACAGATCCCACTATAGCAGTGCTGGCCATGGAGTGCTCCACCATAATAATGCCAGCCATACAGTGCTAACCATAATGGTGCCAGCAATGAAATGCACACCATAACAGTGTCTGCCATACAGTTCCCACTATAGAAGTGCTGGCCATGCAGTGCTCCACCATAACATTGTCAGCCATACATGGCACACCATGATAGTGCCAGCCATACAGTCCTCACCATAACAGTGCCAGAAATGCAATACACAGCATAACAGTGCCAGCCATACATTTACCACCATAGCAGTGCTGGTCATACAGTGCTCCAGCATAACATTGCCAGCCATACAGTCCTCACCATAACAGTGCCAGCCATAGAGTTCTCACCATAACGGTGCCAGCCATGCAATGCCCAGCATAACAGTGCCAGCCACACAGTTCCCACCATAGCAGTGCTGTTCATACAGTGCTCCACCATAACATTGCCAGCCATACAGGGCACACTACAACAGTGTCAGTCACAGCAGTTTTCAACAATTGAATATAGCTGTCAAAAGATGAATATTACTTTTTGAAGTATTAGGACTGACACAAAGTAAGTTTTTTTTTCCTGATGGCTGGGGCCACACGGAGGAGTATTGGAGGCTGCATATTGGGCACCCTTGTTCTACATCGTACATGGCAAAGAAAAAAATATCAAGTGAAGAAATAAATAGAACTTTCTTAAAAAAGAATACAGCTAATAGTAATATGGTATTTATCTGTTTATGTTCCAGTATAGTGTGTACCTTAGTACATATAACTGAACACTAACCAGGCATATGTAGAATAATGAGATCTGCTCTTGTTGAGTATATAACCAAAACTTATCTGTGTTCTGAATGCACTTGTTTATAGGATAAGTGTTAGCTCTCCACAGAAGATCAACGATGAGACACATTTTCCTCTTAGCTGTGTCTCTAAGCTAAAATAAGTAATCAATTTTGCTACAGCTGCTTAGGAAAGACTCAGTGTTTAGAAGAAGTGCGTTGAAGAATTTTTTTTTTTCCTCAGCATAAATATTCCTTCAATGCCTCAGTGACTGCATGTGGTTTGGATAAAGTAGGATTTTTCCTGTGATATCATAATCTGATCATTTCTTTGTAGAGTCAATGTGCAAAGAAATATAAAGCATGTACTCAGTTTCTGCAATGGCAATGTGAATTAAATGTCACAAGGGGAGTGGCAGGAAGACTAACAAGTGGTTACAGCTTTGTTGAACTCCACCACATCTCTGGAAAGTTCTCTACTTCTGACATTTTCAGATGTGGAGAGGTTGCAAACAAAAGTCTAAAGTTTCCAGTCTTTGAAATACTTAAATACAGGTTTTGGACTTTAACATCACACCTTCACAGAACAGCTGAAAGAAAGTTACATGATTACTTTGAGTTCTTATACGAGTACCATTACAAATTCAAGACCACACGGCGTAGACAAAAAAAAAAAAGGTCAGATTCTGTGTAAGAATCTGGTCAGTATTTTATGGTCTTTTGATGATTTTGTGGGATGGTTCTGTCTGTGGTTTGCGGATTCGCTGTCACCCTTAACCATTGAATTGCACACCTTCCGTCTGAAGATTGTGCATGTTCCAAGTTTTTCGGTACACCAACAGTAAGAAAATTCACCCAGTAGAAAAGCATGCAGTGTAGACTTCTGGGTGGATTTGATATTAAAGTGTATGGGGAGGGTTGACAGTCAGTTTTCAGATGGTCTTCAAATCCGAAAACCATCTGAAAATCCGACCGAAAACCCTTGTCGTGTGGATATACACTTTTTTTGTCAGCATTTTTTTTTCAGCAGTCCTATTCAATTAAAAAATCACTTAGATAATGGTATGCTTCTCTACCTGTGATAATAAAAGATTTTTAAAAATGATAAAACAGACTAATCTCAGTTTACTGTAGCTGCTGCAACAAATGCTTATCTGCTTGTAGGCTTATTACATATGGCACCATAGATTGTTTTATTGTTCTCTAGACATGCCTAAATAAAGATTAGACTAGACTGCAGGGCAAAGACTAGATAAATAAATGAAGGGACAATGGGTTAATTTTCTGCCATGGGGGGCCAGCTTTCTTCACATTTTATCAGGTCCTGCTGAAAAAATTCCACTTTCAGCCCTAAGGGGGTTTGAAGGAACAGGCTGCATTTTCACTGCCATGCTAAAAGGGGGTTACGTCCACAAGCAACAAAAAATCGGTTGGGATTCTCCTTAAAATCCGTCCAGTTTTTTTCGTTTTTGGATATTTTGGGGTAAGGTTTTGTCCGCGGTTGCGGATTCACGCCCCCTCAACCATTAAAAATGCACACTTCCCCCCAAAAAAACGGAGAGAAGATTGTGCATTTTGAATTTTTTTCGGAATCCCGGGCCCTGGACGCTGAAGGATTTTCTTTAATGTCTATGGGGTGGTTGTGATCAATTTTCAGAGGGTTTTTCAAACCCAAAAAAACCGTTGAAAACTCCTAAAAACCTTGACGTGTGGACAGATCCTAAGAGCTCACAGAAATAAGTTAAAAAGACAAACCAGTAAGTAATGTACATAGGGGAACTTTAACCCCTTACCGACAATGAACTTATTGGTCCATATTCTTGTAATAAAGGTGTGTTGGGATTACTTGGCTACCGAATGGGGATAGTCGATAGTCGGCCATCTCGTAGGTTTTTTGTAGTGAGCAGTGATTATGAGTGGGGACAAAGTCTAGGGAGAGCAACAACACCTTCATTTTTAACCAAACAGGGTGGAGAAGGGGAAATTTTAAATCCACAACAGTCAAATGGATACCTGTACATCTTGGGCAACACACTTAGGTTATAAAAGCCACAGAAAAAAAGTACGCCATTCACTTTTCCCTTCTTGTACCACAGCATGCCCCTTAAACCGCATGACCCCAAAAAAAAAAGTGCCAGAAAGGGCATTTATGATTTGAACCATCTTTTATTGAACGGGAATTGAATATCCCTGTGCTGGAACGCAGCATGACCCCCAAACCTGCTGAGCACTATTCTCTGTGTTTAGGCTAGTGTACGTTTGGCGGTGTCGGTCCTTGCTGGGATATTCTCGTGTATAGAGCTATGTGTACAGTTTGGCGGTGTCAGGTTGTGCTGACACTATTCTTGAGTAAGAGCTAGTGTACGTTTTGGCGGTGCATGTTCCGTGTGAGCACTATTCTCATCCCCCCAGATTAAAAATGCTGGAAAAAGGAGTCTTTAACCACCATTTTAGTTTATGGACTAGACTATATCTGCCCTGGGCCAAAGCATGGCCCAAACGCATGACCCAGATTAAAAAGTCGGAAAAAGGAGTTTTTTTAACCCCACCATCTTATTTTTCACTGGACATAGACTATATCTGTCCTCGGCCAAAGCTGAGCCCCAAACTGCATGACCTCAGATTAAAAAGTGCCGGAAAAAGGATTTTTTAAACCCCACCTTTTTAGTTTCACTGGACATAGATATATCTGTCCTGGACCGCAGTTGCCCCAGGGCCGGATTTACAGTGGGTGCGGTGAGACCCCAGGCTGGGTCCGCATCTATTAACACGCAGGTTAAAATCCCCTGATGACGGAAGCAACGAAAACTGTCGTGCAGAAGCAGAGTGGGAAGGGGAAAGTGTGAGAACCCCGCTTCTCATTCAAGTCAATACCGGGTGGCTTGCCCCTCCGTATGAGTGGGGACCAATTTGAGTTCATTGGGAAATATGGGGGTTTAAAACGCTCTTTTCCCACACAGGTGCCCTTTTTCTTGGCATTCTTTTTTCTTTTACTCAAGTGCTGGAGGAAATTTCTGTTCTTTGTTCTTGTCCGTGCTCAATATCCATGTCTTGAAAAAACCTACATCTGGTCTAGTCTTCCTGTTACCCCCCTTGTAAAATTTCAGGGGAAATTTTTTTTACCAGCTATTTTGACAGGCATTTTTTTTAGTATTTAAAATTAGAAAAACATTTTTAAAATAGGATGGAATCCCCCCATGTTTTTGTTTCTTTTTTTTTAATTGTATTAAATGGGTTGTCTCAATACAGGGTTTGATAGCTTGTTAAAAGATCTTGAAAAAAAAAGTATTTTGCAATATGGTCCTTTAACGTGCCCTACCTTTTCCCTGTTTTGCAGCCCATCACCCTTGAGAAACTTTTGAAAATTGTGAAGAACAAAGCTGTTAGAAAAAAAAATTTTTTAAATGCCCTGTGTATAGCTGCATGTCACAGAAAAAAATGCCCCCAAAATTCCAAAACATGACCCATGACCCATTTTGACAATTGTGAAGAACAAATGTCTATTGAAAAACTTTTTTTTGAATGGGGGGGAATTAAAGTATTGCTGATTTAAAAGCAGCATGACCCAAAAAATTATAAAAATGATTCCCAGCCCTGTTAAAAATTGTGAGGGAGAAATCCCATTAGAAGCCAATTTCTGTTAAAAGGACCATGATTATTGCTGATCTCACAGTACATGCCCCAAAAAAAATTATAAATATGATTCTCAGCCACTATTAAAAATTGTGGGCAAACGACCCAAAAACCCCATTGACAATGCAAAAAAATTCTAAAGATGAAGTGAGTAAATGGAATAGGGTTTTTTCACGAAACATTGGTTTTTTTACAGTTTCAAGCAAAACCAGCAAAATAAACTGTTGGGAATTGAGAAAAAAATTGCGGAAGAAATGATCATTTTAAAAATTTTTTTTTCAAGAGGCCATTTTGTTTGGAGGGAAGTAAAGTAGCCCAGCAAAAATTTGGCCCCTCGGCAATTGGGGCCACAACATCTCAGAGATCCATCCCTGATTATTTGATGAAAGTCAAACGATCCAATTATTGGGGAAAGGGGATGCGTTTGTCTGTAAGACTCCTCGGCTGTGCTAAAGGTCCGTCTGATAGCGCTGGTGATGGGCAGGACAACCCCTCTATGGCGTGGCGAGCCAGCTCGGGCTTCGCCCATTTTGGATCCCAGAAGTCTTTGGGGTCCGGAACACATACAAAAACATCGGTGTTAGAGAGATGTTGTGCACCATGTTTAAGTGGCTCTGGGTGTTGTATGTGTGCCCTGCTTGCATGCGTTGGTGAGGTGGTAAAAAAAGATTGCCGAGGTAAACCCATTAGGCTTTCCCACCTATCTGTTTGCTGTGCTACCGCTACGGCTATTGGCACTTTTTTGCTGTCAGTCGGGGCGTTGTTCCCCCTTTCTTTTGAAGAACTGAAGCGCCCAAAAAGATGTTCCAGTTATCAATCAGCAAGGTCTCCTTTTCCTGATTTTATCTCTATTGGGGGGTGGAAGGAAAGTGCTGATTTTAGTTTTTCCCGGGATCAGGGGGGGGGCCACCAGTAACTGTTGTTCATTTTTTTGGCCTTTAAATGCGGGATCTGTTGGGGAATTGGAGCATCCAAGTTATGTGAGGAGGGACCCTTGATTTCCCCAAGCTCGGGTCGAGGGGCACTAGCAATTTCTTTCCTCATCTTCCCTCCTCCCCTAAAATTTCGGCCAACCTTTTTCCCAAGGAAAGGGACGTCAGTAACATCGGTGTCTAAAATACCTTCCTCTCCTCCTCCGCTTCCCCGGCACGCTTCAAAACACCCCTACATGCCCAGATGATGCCCCCCTGAGAGCTGAGGTGCCGCCTTGATACCCCTGGACCAAAACCACTCCCTAATGAAGCCCGTAAAATTGTGAAACTGTGGGCCTTGGGATTCACGGAGAAAAGGCTCCGTGTCCGCTCTGTGTCGGGCTCCTCCTCGCGCTGGGAGGGCCTGATGTTTTAGAGTGTCCAACGATTTCCAGAATAAAAATCACCACAAGCCATGCTGACAAAGGGATCTCCGCACTGACCATTTTGGGGGGTTTAAAAATGGAAGGATGGTGCAGAGCTCTTTCACCGCTCACCCCGGTTGGTCACACCCGGGTCCGACCCCTGCTTGTCAGGCCCTTGTATTGTATGGTAATGGCATTGGCTGTCCCCAAAAGTGGAGATGTGGAGGGGGGAATTCCCCGCGTGTTGCCCGTCAACAAGAGACGGGTTTAAATGGGAGGCGAGCTGACGCTGCAACACAGCCCGGGGGACGAAACGGGTGCGAAAGGGGAAGTGCGAAATCAGACCCCGAGCCTTTTCAGCGGAGTCCAGACCCGGGGAGCTCTTTAGAAATTTCTGGACGACGAGGTTCATGAATGTGCCAGGGAAGGGATGTGCCCGCCTACCGTTTTTAAGGGCGGCCCAGCAGATTTCGCCGTTTCCAACCACTTGCCCGGCAAAGGTTCTTGTCACCCAGCCCGCGCTCGGGCTCGTTGCGGAGAGTGTCCACAGCTCCTGACCTGTGTGGGGACGGTCTCCAAGCAGATTAATTTCAAAAAGGCTTGGTTTCTTGGGAGTGATGCCCAAGGACCTTGGGGGGAAAATACCCTGCACCATCCTCAGTTTTGAAAAAGCGTTTGGCGAGCCCGAGAGCCCCGTCACCCCCAGGACATCCACCCCCCTCACCAGTGGCTGCACAGAGTTAGCGGCCTTGGCGTGCTTACTAGTCATTGTCGGGGGTTCAGTGGACTTTTTCCGGACACAGAGGGAGACAAGCGCTTGAAATTTAGATGACACGTGGCTGGGGCCAGGGGGGGGACGGCTTTTTTGGGGAAAAAAAAATGCCTGCTCGGCTCTTGTATTGGGGGGGGGCGGGGCCCTGACGTGGCGGAAAACCCTCTTGTCCCCAGACGGAAAAAACAACATTTCCAAGGCCAAAAGCCTGGCAATTTTCCGCATTCAGGTTTTGGTTTTTTGGGTGGTTTTGGGGTTGAAGTGTTTCTTTTGCTCCCAAACCCGGTAACAGAAGGCTGGCTGCTGACTGGCCGCTGTTTCGGCATGCCGGCGTCAAACTGGCGGGAGGAGAAAAGGGGTAGGTTGGGTCTCTGGGGGTGTGGTGGTACTCGGGGGGACGGTGGAGGGAAACGGGGGTGATTTTCCCGTCAGACTCTGAGAGAAAGGGCGTGAGAAGCTTTGGGGGTGGCGGGGAGGAGGAGGAGGCGGAGACAGAGGGTGTGACAGTGGTTGGAGGCCCGGGGGTCGGTTGGCCTTTTTTTGGGGAAATGTTGCCTCCATTTCAACTTGATTCGTGCATGTGATGGGAAATTTGGGGGTGGTTAACCACCTAGGTTCTTCCCCCTACTTATGCGTTTCGGCAAAGGCGTATGACATCGCTGGGGGAATCAGAGGCTTGCTCAAGAAGGCCCCGGCTTGAGAGGTCCTGGGGCCTTTTTGATGGCGATAAGTGGGGGGGGTTTTTCGCTGACCGTGGTGGGGATCATATAGCGGACTTTGCGACCCCCCTCCCCTTTTTGTGGGGGGGACCCCCATTTACCTACCCCCTCGTTTTCCTCCTGTCCCCTGATGAAAACGCCCCAAGCAAATTTGCGGAAAAGACCGGATGGATCCGCAATGTCTTTATCATCATCTCAACAAGGTGACTTGGTGTTCCCTGACATTCTGCATCCAGAAGCTGGGGTACAAACAAGGGGCACTGCAAGGCGGGGGGTTGAGGGGGGCCGGGCCCCGGGGTTTTGCCGATTGACCGGTTCCTTTTCCCCCTCTGATGGGATCAGTAAGGGCGTCAGAGCAGACTAAATCATCCCCTTGATCTTTTTAAAATGCCTTCTGACCCCAAGCATTTTGTCATCAAAAAGGGTCTTCGAAAATGGTTATCCACAGTGGTGGGTAAAAAGTTGAATTTTGGGGTGCCTTCGCTTTTGTTGGACGGATGGAGATGGTGATGATGACATTTTTGGGGGGGAATGGGAGGATGAGGGGTAAGATGGGTGCGGTTGCATTAACCACTGAAGGGGGGATTGGCGTGTGTTCATTATGGATTCACAGGGCCCGACCCCCGCGATGAAGGCTGACGGGCCGAACCGATGATCCGCTGGGTTTCGGTTGTTGCCGCACTGGAAGAGCCCTTCTCTGGTACCTCTACTCCAAGTGCTACCCCCCCTTGCTGCTTACCCCCTGAATTTTGTATGTTAAAAAATATAAAAATTTGAGAAGGGTTTGGAAAAAGTTTTTGGAAAAATTATTATTAACAGACGGCAAATCACAGCTTTCTCAAATCCCTCAAAAAAAAAAATTGCTGGATTCAAATTTAACAAAATTTGGATTTGGGGAAAAAAAGCCCAAAAAAAAGTATTGTTTGTTTTCGTATAATACAAGTTTTTTTTGGGACCTTTCAATTCACCTGTGGTGACTATAAAATTGCGTATAAGATATAAGTGCACGTTCTGAAGAACAAAACTGAGTGCGCCCAAAATCAAAAAAAAAAGTATCTGTTTAGAAATTTGGATGACACAAGGTATTTTTTGGGCCCCTTTTAATTCACCGGGGTGTATAAAAAATTTCTGTATAAGTATAAATGACGCTATTGAATGAACAAAAACTGCAGTCGCCAAAATAAAAAAAAACGTATTGTTATAGATTCGGATGATACAAGTATTTTTGGCACCTTTCAATTCACCTGTGGTGATATAAAATTGTGTATAAGATATAAGTGCCCCTTCGAATGAACAAAGCGCAAGGCCAAAATCAAAAAAAAACATATCTGTTATAGATTTTGGATGGTACAAAGGGATTTTTTGGCACCCTTTTAATTATGTGGTGACTTAAAATTGCTGTATAAGAAAAAAAAGTGCACGCTTCTGAATGAACAAAGTGATGCGCCAAAGTAAAAAAAAGATCTGTTATGATTCGGATGATACAAGGTATTTTTGGCACCTTTCAATTCACCCGTGGTACTATAAAATTTTGTATAAAAATAGTGCACGTATCTGAATTTAACAAGCTGCAGTGCGCCAAAATAAAAAACCGTATTGTTATAGATTCGGATGATCAGGTATTTTTTGGCACCTTTCAAATCACCCGGGGACTATAAAAATTGCTGTATAAAAATATAAGTGCAGCTATCTAAATAACAAGTAGTGGCCCAAAATTTAAAAAACGTATCTTTTAGATTGGATGATACAAGGGATTTTTGGACCTTTCAATTCACCCGTGGTGATATAAAATTGCTGTATAAGTATAAGTGCAGTATCTAATGAACAAAGCTGCAATGCGCCAAAGTCAAAAAACAGTATTGTTATGGATTCGGATATAAAGGTATTTTTGGGACCCTTTCAAAATTTACCCGTGGTGACTATAAAAAAGCTGTATAAGATTAAGTGAAAAAATCTAATGAAAAAAATTTATGGGCATGTCAAAAAACCTATCTGTTATAGATTTTGATGATCAAGGGATTTTTTGGCCACCTTTTCAAAATTCAAAAAGGAAAAAAACTGGTGGTAAAATTAAAAAAATTTTTTTTTTTTTTTCCCCCAAAAAAAAAAAAAAAATTTTTTTTGTGGGAAAAAAAAAAAAAATTTTAAAAAAAAAACCTTTAAAATTTTTTTCCCCCCCCCCCCCCTTTCCCCCCCCTTTGTTTTAAAAAAAATTTTCCAAAAAAAAAATTTTTAAAAAAAATTTAAAATTTTTTTTAAAAAAAAAAACGGTTTTTTTAAAATATTAATTTTGGGGGGGGCCCCGGGGCCCAAAAAAAAAAAAAAAAAAAACCCCAAAAAGGGGGGGTTTTTAAAAAAACCCCCCCCAAAAATTTTTTAAAAAAAAAAAAAACCCCCCCGGGGAAAAATTCCCCCCCAAAAAATTTTCCCCCCCCGGGAAAAAAGGGGGGTTTTTTTTCCGGTTTTAATTTTCCCCTTTCCCAAAAAACCGGCCCCCCTTTTTTTTTGGGAAAAAAAACCCCCCCAAAAAAAATTTTTTAAAAAAAATTTCTTTTTAAAAACCCCCGGGTTGGCCCCCGAAAATTTCCCAAAATTTTTTCCCCCCCCGGTTTAAACCCAAAATTTAAAAAAACCCTTTTTTTCCCCTTTTTCCCCCCCAAAAAAGGGGGGGTTTTTTGGGGAAAAAAAAATTTTTCCCTTTTTTTGGGGGGAAAAAAAAAAATTTTTTTAAAAACCCCCCCCTTTTTTTTTAAAAAAGGGGTTTTAAAAATTCAAGCCTCTAGTGGTCTAGAAGCCTAGGGGGACTAAATGGAACAAATAAAAAAATAAATTAAAATGTTTAAAAGTATAAAAAAAATAATACAAAATATAAAAAATTGAAATATCCCCCTTCTGCCAGTTTACAAATAAAAAATAACAACGTTACACATAAATGGTATCACCGCATACATTAAAGTCCAGTCCATTAAGATATAACATCATTAATCCGTATGCTGAACACTATAGAAGGAAAAATTCCAAAAAACCAAAAATTTTAGATTTTTTTGGTTTATTTCATGTCCCCAAAAAAAAATTTTTTTTTTAAAAATTTTCAAAAAATTACCCAATATCCTAAAATGGGAAACCCAATTTAAAAACAAAAAATTCCCGTTGCTCAATCCTCCAGGGAGGCCGCACATACATACCCCGCCAAACAGTGGGAGGCGGTGTGATCGTTTACACCCGGGATGATGGTAAACTCCTGGGGTTTGGCCCCCCAAACCAATTGGGTCTATTGATCATGACATCTGTGCTTCTGAGTCCCATGCCCAGGAGACAGCGGCAGCTTGTGTCCCCGGGATAGGGGTACATGATTTTCCCCCAAACCAGATGCCCAAACTCCCCATGCGAGTGATCACCCGGGGGAACCCAAATTTGAAGAAAAATAAGTAACTTTTTTTTTTATCTATAAAATAAAGGGGGGGAAAGTCTTTAACTACAGGGGCATAAAAACCTAAAAGGGGGCAAAAGTATTGGAACCCAAGGGGGACTGGTTTTGACTACAGGGGGCATGTATTTATCTACACGGGGCATGTCTATTACTACAGGGAGCCGTATATGGCAAGAGGGGGCATGTATATACCTACAGGTGGCAGTATACGATTACAGGGGGCAGTATATGGCAAAAGGGGGCATGTATAAACCTACAGGGGGCAGTATATGACTACTGAAGGCATGTATTTACCTACAAGGGACAGTATATGGCTACAGGGGACAGCATATGGCTACAAGGGGCATGCATTTATCTACATATGGCCTGTCTATAACTACAGGGGGCAGTATATGGCAACAGGGTGAATGTATATACCTACAGGGGGCAGTATATAGCTACAGGGGACAGTATATGGCTACAGGGGGCATGTATATACCAACTGGCGGCAGTATATGGCTACAGAGGGCATGTTTATACCTATAGGGGGCAGTATATGGCTACAGGGGCCTGTATATACTGTACCTACAGAGGGCTGTATACGGCCACACTGGCCTGTAAATACCTACAGGGGGCAGTATACAGTTACAGGGGGCATTTTTATAACTATAGGGGGCAGTATACGACTACAAAAGGTATGCATATACCTTCAATGGGCTGTATACCTACAATGGCCTCTATATTCCAACAGGGGGCATGTCTATACCTACAAGAGGCTGTATACACCTTCAGGAATCATACATTCCTAAAGCGGGCTGTATTTACCTACAGGGGGTCTACCTACTAACAGGTGCTCTGTGTACTTACCTACAGGGGGTATATATTGAAGCATTTTTATAGCTACCTACAGGGGACATTTTTATCTATCTAGCAGAGGCCTATATACCTACTTTGAAGTGGTTTTACCTATTTGCCTACCTAGTTTTGGGGCTGTGCCTACCTACTATATTGGGGTTTTAATTACCTAATATAAGGGGATAAAAAAGATGAAAATTCAGTACACAAATGGGAGCACTTTTATTGTGTGAGGCATAAGAGGGTCATTATTGCCATTGGGGCACTATGGATAGAGAGTTTGTACGGAGGTGGGAAATAATAGGGGAGTGCTGGGAAAGCAAGAAGTCTAAGATATCTGTCTTAAATTCTGCAGGGACGAGTAATGGCGGTCTGGACCAAATGGAGAAGAAAAGGATTATGGTTTGCTTTCAACAGTAGATTCCTCCTCAACATCTTCCATTAAATCCAGTTAGACAAAGGCAGCAAGAATGGTGCAATGTCACGATGTGTGCCGCGGTCCCCGCTCTGGACTGCAGACATGCTTGTATCTACATTACCCGGCCTACCACTAGCAGTTACTTACCTCTCCATGCTCATGCTCTGCTCCCCACTGCTGCTGGCATTCAATGTGTGCACAGTTCCCCCCTAGGATGCTCTTTGAGATTTAAAGGGCCAGCACATAATTTGTGTTCCAATGGCTGGCCACCACCCGGGACTTAAGGAACTTCCTGTCTTTGCTCTGGGTCAGATTGTTGGTGTCCTTTGCTGAGTCTGAACCTGTGCTCCTGAACTGCTCCTGTACCTGCTGCTCCCATTCTTTTAAACTCTTGCCTGCTGCCTTCCTCCTGCTTTCTTATGCCTCTACTTGTCTCCCTGGTTCCTGACCTGGGCACTTGGATGTCATCGCAATAGCCAAGTCAAAGGTAGCGACCTGGGGGTTCCCTGAAGCAAAGTCTGACTTGCTTTGAAGTGGGATCCAGTGAAGACTGGGGGCCCCTTGACTCCACTCCCTGCCGTGGTTTGCATCATCATCAGCGAGCAGTAAAAAGTTCTAGGTCAATTAGAACCTCGAAGTTTAGAGTGTTCGGTTCCAGGTTCTATTCGAACTAGAACTTGAACCCCATTAAAGTCAACAGGAGAAGATGTTCTTGATAATTTTTATACCTATACAGGTGAGGAGAAGCTGTAATTACCATCCATAACAGTAAACTGGATACATGAAGAAAATTTGGCTCTAAGAGTGACAGAAAAAAACTGAGAGGCTAAAATACTTCATTCCTTTAAATGGCTGACTGAAAAGATGAGGACAGCTTACAAGCAAGGGCGTTATAGGAGGTGCAGCGGTAGCAGCCGCTACAGGGTCCTGCATCCTGAGGGGGCCCAAAAGCCCCTTTGACAAATAAGAGATTTGGATACTGTGTGTTATTCAATTACTGAACTCCCATAACTGCAAAAATTTAACTTTTGGGCACTGAGTATGATTTAGCAAATCCAAGCACTCTGTATCATACATATCCATGTATATGAGAGTTAGGCGTTATGTGACCCTGCAAATGTCGCCAAATAACAGCTTATGGGTGTAGGAAAGAAGCAGCCAGCAATACCAAACTCCCTAACTATTGCTGTCTATGGAGAGGAAAATGTTATCTAACAAAGATCAGTCTGTACAGTACAGAGAGTGAGCTGAAAATGGCGCTCACAAGGCAATGAAGTGAAATATATAACATGGTCATGTAATTTTAGCAGCCAATGAGAGCACCAAAAAACATCAGCGATGATGTTTTTGACACTTCTCTGTGCTCTGCACTGATTGGATTGCTGCCAAAAGTGCAGAAAGCCGCAGAAAACAAAGCTGAAAATGGCGTATTGCACTAGAACTTTATTCAAACAAACAGTAAAATGTTCGGTTTGGTTCGAGTTCTAAAAATTCAAGAAGTTCTACTAGAACTTAACTTTTCTAGAACAGTTCTATCAACACTATCATCTTCATCTCTCGCAGTGACCTGGAGGATCCAAACCTGCATCCTGGAATCTGACATGCGATCAGACACTGATGTACCTAGACCTTGGAGTTTACCTTTAACCCTTTCAGAAATTGTTCTGGTCTGTTTGACTATCATTCATATCACCCCAATGATCTCTTCAATTTCTCATCATGTCCACATCCAGGGAGATTAGCTACAGTCCCAAAAACCTTAAATTTCTGTATAATATGTGCATGTGTAGTAAAAAGAACATCAAGCTTTTTGTAGATGGTGTTATAGCCTTTTCGTTTAAAATTTTTGTCTATAATTTTCTTTCTAATCTCCTGAGACAACTCTCTCTTTAGCTTCCTTTGGTCAATGTTTAGTGTGGTACACAACATAGCACCAAACAGCACAGTGACTACTTTTTACCCTTTAAATAGGCAGACTGAAAGATTAGTTTGAAGACACATGTGATGCTAATTACAGGACACACCTTAGTTTATCACATCCTGGCGGTAAATTACTTTTTAAATCTTTTCTAGGGTTACCATAATTTTGTCCAGGCCAGTTTCATTATCTTTTTTTTTTTGGGTTAAACCACAATTCAAAAGCAGTGTTTTATTATTATTAGTTGGTTTTCAGTCAATTTAAATGTATTATTCTGTTTATCAATTTCAAGTTATTTCACTGACAATTGTGGGTTTTTCGTTCTGTAACAGAAGGATACCGACAATTTTGTCCACATGTGTCGAACACCCCTAAAGACAAAAATATTTTAAAGTTATATATTTTGGATGTAACGCTAGATTCATCCCAGGAATTTCTGTATACATATCAATGTGCCCTAAGATTTTAATGTGCATCACATGTTAAAAGACTATTCATTTGGTGCACTTAAGTAGTAAGGACAATATGTATGAAGACTAGCGCAGTCCCGTTCACCCTATTTTAAACAGGCGCCCTCCAGTATCAGGCGTATTACAAAGCTTCTGAGATTGGAGGGAGGAGGAGGGTGTGCTGGAGGCGTGTTGCACTTCAACTGTAGGAAGCTACACATTTATAGCTTCAGTACAGCAAATTCAGGCGCATAACTGCTGGAACAGGTAAACCACTTTAAAAGTGGTTTACCTGAGCCAGAAGTGTCGCTTTGTAGCAAGAAAGTATAAAGTGCAAAATCTACGACCTGCAGTAGATTCAGGCGCATTCTACACTACAAATGCATGCAAAACAATTGGCGCCTGGGCGGAAAAAATTATACATGTCACCCTAAATGTCAATACCTTGATGACTGGTAATTGTCACTGCAAAGGTGTACAGTTTTACACTTCTGGACATATATTAAATGGGACTGTTCCCTTGCTGCTAATATACACATTCAAGTCATATTTTTTACAGCTAATACAGTAAGTGCTGTGTGCAGCACAGACAACAGCAATGACGGGCTCAGAGTGAGTCATTAAAGGGGTTTTATCATTACATTAAATGGTCTTCAGAATAAGAAGACAGTGAAAACAAGCATCTTAGCAATTGGATGTCATTTGCAAAGCTGTCTTGTTTTCACGGTCTCCCTTATCTTCGTTTTCTGTAAACACTGTTCCCCAATGTCGGTCGAATTCCACCTCCTTTTATTTCATTGGCTGCCGGCTGTAGTAAATTACTTTCTGCGTGGCCCCTGGTCATATTCACGGGAGCGTGCATTCCTGCCTTTCTCACTCAGAATAAGGGGCTGGCAGCATTTCACTCAGCACAGCAAGCAGCAGCTGCACATTAACCCTGCAGCTGCTTCTACAATCAGAAAACAGCAGAATTGGGCTCGGTGCCTAATGCTGCTGCATGTAAACATAGAGAGGAGACAGATCTGTGCTGCTCTGGATGAGTTCACAGAAGACTGGATACAACTGTAACAAACCCCCAGCTGTGAGTAGGACAGATCCATGCTGTTTTGAATGTGTCGATTGAGGACTATCTGTACTGGATCCAACTGTAACAAACCTCAAGCTGTGAGAGGAAGACAGATCTGTGATCTGGAGGTGCTCATAAAAGACTGTCTAGACTGGATACAACCAGGGGCGTAACTTTGGTTCAAAAAGTGGGGGGGACCAATTTTCCCTCTCGCCTTTTCACCCGCCTTCCCTTTCACTTCCCCTCCTCTCTCTGCAGTGAAGTGGCCCCCTCTAACCTAGATAGGAGGTCTAAGGGAGGGATGTGAGCTCCCCCAGTGGGTCCAGGCAGAGTCTGTGCACCTAACACTTTTGGTGCAATCCATAAGGTTATGAGTGGCTCTCTAATAACTGAAGTTTAGAACCGGATTGGGACTAAAAAGCAGCCCTGGCAATGAAACCGAACCAGCCCACCTATAATATTTCCCCCTGTACATGGAAATAAAAATTTATGTGCAATACAGCAAATTTCGCTTAACCCCTCCCATTCCCCATCATTACTCCATTAAATTTGTTATACACACAAAAGAATGAGGAAAATAAAAGAACCCAATCTTACTGTACCAATAGATATCATTTATGTCACATACTGCACCCCAACATGTATTTTATTGCATTCCATACACCAGAAATGAATTATATTACACATGGCAGCCACAGAAATTACATTACTTACTGCACCTTAGAAATTAATTGCACATTGTACTCAAGAAATAATATAATTCCCTGTGCCCCAAAAATGTATTAGAGATGGGCGAATCGATTCTAACGAAGTGGAATTCGTTTAGAATTTCTGGAAAACTTCGGTTCGGAACGAAGTCGAACTTTGGGGTACTTCGGGTGAAGGAAGTGTGCTTTTGATTGATAAAATGGCTGCGAGCACAAGGCACTACATGGGGCAAAGCAATCTGGGAGGAAGAAGGGCATAGCCTGCATGACATGTGCAGAGGTGAAGCCAATCAGAGACCGGCGGGATTCTGTGACGTCACCGCACTATATAAGTTCAGGCGCGACGCTGGGAGCTCACACTCCTCTCACTGGACAGCTCATCAGGGAAGGTGCTGCCCGCGGCTGATAGTTCTACTGAAGAATTGGAATTTTTATATAAGTCGGATTTCTGTTGGCGGTTCCCTCAGCTTGTCCTCAGCAGATTGTTCTCTTAAATGTTCTATTTCTAATTTTTTTGGGGTATTGATCTGAAATCCAGTGTGCGTCCACTGCAGCTGCATATACATTCAATATCCCAAGGGGATCTAAGCCAGTTCCTTTGTATTCATTTAAAGAAACAGCGTTTTACACAATGACACAAATACCGACTTCATTAGTATTGCTCGCATCAATCTATCGCAATTTACATCCAGGGGGTTAACATTAAGCTATGTTTTGCTGAGTGTGCTGACCCCAAGAAACCGTCTTTTTTTAACGCCAAAAGTATATAAATTATTCCTGTATCCTAATTCACAAGCAAAGGTTTAATTACAAATGTATTCTCTGTTGTGTGCGTATAAAACACACAAAATTGTAACACCTACAAAGCTACTATTTTGTGGGCTTCAAATTCTTTGGCGCAATTACATCAAGAGGGTTAATTAAGCGTTGTTTTGCTGGTGTGCTGACCCCAAGAAAACCGTAATTTTCAACGCCAAAATTATAATTTTTCCTGTAGCCTAAATTCACAAGCAAAGGATAATTAACCAACTATATCTCTTGTGTGTGGCGTAGAAAAACACCAATTGTTAACACGCTACAAAGCTACTATTTTGTGGGCTCAATTTTCTATTGGCGCAATTTCTACATCCAGGGGTAATTAAGCTTTGTTTTGTCTGTGTGCATAGACAAACAAAAATAAACACCACTCGCTTTACAACAACAAGAAATATATAAATTTTTGATTATCTCGTAGCCTAATTCACAAGCAAAGGCAATTACAACTGTATCTCTTGAGTTGTGTGATCGTCTAGAAAACACGCAATTATAACACGCTACAAATGCTAGCTATTTTGTGGGGCTCAATTCTTTGGCGCAATTTACATCCAACGGTTAATTAAGCGTTGTTTTGCTGGTTGTGCTGACAAAATAAACCGACATTTTTCAACGCCAAAATATAAAATAATTTTTTTTTTTTTTTTGTTTTTCCTGTACCTAATTCACAAGCAAAGGTTAATTACAACTGTACTCTTGTTGTGTGGCGTAGAAAACACGCAATTGTAACACAATTACAAAAGCTACTAATTTGGCGGCTCAATTCTTTGCGCAATTTACATCCAGGGTTTAATTAACGTTTTGTTTTGCTGTGTGCTGACAATAAACATAAACCGACTTTTTCAACGCCAAAATAAGCATAAATTTTTCCTGTAGCCTAATTCAAAAGCAAAGGTTAATACAACTGTATCTCCTTTGTTGTGGCGTAGAAACGACTCAATTGTAACACGCTACAAAGCTACATTTTGTGGGGCTCAATCTTAGTTGTCGCATTTTACATCCAGGGGTTAATTAAGCGTGATGTTTTTTGCTGTGTCTGACCCAATGAAACCGTCTTTTTCAACGCCAAAATTTATAAATTTTTCCTGTTCCTAATTTCACAAGCAAGGTTTATCATTACAACTGTATCTCTTGTTGTGTGGCGTACTGAAAAAGCACGCAACGAGTGTAACACGCTACAAAGCCACAGTTTTGTGCGCTGCAATTCTTTGGCGCAATTGACATCCAGGGGTTTAATTAAGCGTTGTTTTGCTGTTGTGCTGACGAAAAATAAACCGTCTTTTTCAACGCCAAAACATATAAATTTTCTGTAGCCTAATTCACAAGCAAAAGGTTAATTACAACTGTATCTCTTGTGTGTTGAGTAGAAAACTCGCAATTGTAACACGCTACAAAGCTACTCTTTTGTTGGGCTCAATTCTTTGGCGCAATTTACATCCAGGGGTTAATTAAGCGTTGTTTTGCTGGTGTGCTGACCCCAAGAAACCGTCAATTTCAACGCCAAAAAAAATAAAATTTTCCTGTAGCCTAATTCACAAGCAAAGGTGTAATTACAACTGTAATCTCTTGTTGTGTGTGCGTAGAAAACACGCAATTGTAACACGCTACAAAGCTAACCTAGTTTTGTGCGGCTCAATTCTTTGGCGCAATTTACATCCAGGGGTTAATTAAGCGTTGTTTTGCTGGTGTGCTGACAAAAATAAACCGTCTTTTTTCAACGCCAAATATATAAATTTTTCCTTGTACCTAATTCACAAGCAAAGGTTAATTACAACGTGGTATCTCTTGTTGTGTGGCGTAGAAAACTCTCGCATTGTAACTCGCACGCTACAAAGCTAATAATTTTGCGCTCAATTCTTTGGCGCAATTTACATCCAGGGGTTAATTTAAGCGTTGTTTTGCTGGTGTGCGGACAAAAATAAACCGGTCTTTTTTCACGCCAAAACATATATAAATTTTTCCGATGTAAGCCTAAATTCAAAAGCATAGGTTTAATTACAACTGTATCTCTTGTTATGTTTTTTTGTTTGGTGTGGCGTTAGTAAAAAAGGACGGGAACTTGTAACACCTACAAAGCTACTATTTTTATGGGCTCAATATCTTTTGGCGCAATTTTACATCCAGGGGTTACTAAGCCTTGTTTTTGCTGTGTGCCTGACCCCCAAGAAACCGTCTTTTTTCAACGACCTAACAATTATATTCAATATTTGTATATCCATAGGTACGTCCTACCCCGATTCGCGACCAAGCAAAGGTACATATTTACACCACACAAATCTCCCATGTCGCGCAGTCTGTGTGGGCGTAGAAAACACGCATTCGAGCTCCTCTAAAGCACACGCTACAACCACGAGCCTAGCACAGCTCTACTTATTCTATGCGTGCCCAGGCCTCTTCAATATAACCCTTTGAGCAACTGCACAAAAATTTTTATCATCACATGGGTTAACTCAACGACGACAATTAAGCGTTTACCGCTGGTTGCTGCTTGACAAAAAATAAACCGTCTTTATTCAAACGCCAAAATAATAAATTATTTCCTGTAGCCTAATCCACAAGCCAACAGGTATAACAATACACAACTGCGTCTTATCTGACATAGCGTGTCTCTGTGTGGCGAAAGAAAACACGCAATTCCCGGTACTACACCCGTCGCTATCAACGTCTAATACTATACGCTCCTGTGTGAGGCTCAATATCTCTTTCTTGCGCGCAATATCTCGCTTACAAATCACCCGTAATTAATACGCGATCTGACGTTTGGTGGTGAAGTAAAACGCGTCTCTATTTCAATGCCAAAATTATTATACATTTTTCCTGTAGCCTAATTCACAAGCAAAGGTTAATTACAACTTGCTTAATCTCATTGTGTGTATAGCTTGCGTAAGAAACACACCACATACTTGTAAACCTCGCTACAAAGCTAACTAATGTTTGTGGGAGCTCAATTACTTAATCTGGAGACAGACCATTTACATCCAGGAGAGACAGCGGTTAACTTAAGCGTTGAGTCTTTTGCTGGTGTGCTGACAATACAATAAAACCGCCTTTTTCCAACGCCAAAATTCAAAACAAATTTTTTCTGTAGCCTAATACACCAAGCAACAGAGTACAAAATTACACACTGTCATCTCTATGTATATGTGCGCGTAGAAAACACACAATTGTAACAACGCTCCTACAAAGCTACTAGTCAATTTGTTGTGGGAGGCCTCATTATTTGGCGCCACATCATTACACTGATCCAAAGGTCGGCGATCTTGATCATTATAAGCTTGACTTTGCGCTGGTGTGCTGAACAATAATACCACACCACTTCCCTAGCCAACCACCACAAACAACATCCATCTAACCCTCACACTTATCATTTCTCATGTAGTAGCCTAATTGTAGCGTGCGCGTAAAACCCCACACAACACACGCACACACCAACAGTACATCTTCTCTGTTAAACACCGCTACGCAAAAGAGCTATCTCCTCTCATATACTATGCGCCAGCTACAAACTTTAACACCACTATCGCCACGGGAGTTTAACTACTTACACACAAGACACCCCAACACACACAAACTTCCTCTTTATCTCTCTCTCCACCAACCGCCAAAACTAACACTATCACAAATCTTCTTTCTCTCCTCTGTCCCACCTGCACTAATTAACACAAGTCAAAGGTTAGCTATTACAACATACAAGACTAATGCTCTCTACATCTTCAGAGCTCTTGTGTCTGCGCACGTACAAGCAAAACAATCGTCAAATATAGCGTTCTAACACCTACTAAACCTAATCCTACCTATGGCTTATAGGGCGCGAGTGGGGCATACGAATTCCTGTTCTCTTAGGCTCGAGCAATTTTTACACCAGGGTTTAATTAAGCCGTTGTTTTGCTGGTGTGCTGACACAAAATAAACCGCTTCTTCTAACGGTTATAACATTTTTCCTCGTAGCCTAATTCATGGAGCCGGAGTGAGGTTAATGACAAGCCTGTAGTAGGAGTGCTCTCTTTACAATTTCATAGTAAAAACAGCACAGTCGTCTTTGTGAGAGCAAACGACACACTACAAGTTAAATTTTTTCTCCTAAGCCGCATTGTCGAGCGAGCGCAAATTTATATCCAAGGGTTACCCAAGCTCTGTTACACGGTTCATTTGGATGTCAAAAGACAGGGATGTAATATCATATTCTCACATCAAACACTACAATGCACCTGTCTCATCCACAAACAGTCAGTCAGTACATCCTCTTTACAGAACCAAAACAGTATGATCCAGTACAGCAGAGAGGTCTCTAGCATGCGTCATAGCACCTGCAGTGGCAGTGAGAGCACAAACATTCCTGTAAGCCAGGCCCCAGAGTCGCGAGAGTCAACCAGCGCCAGGGAACGTCGACACGACCAGGGGTCAACCATCGCCTGAAGTGGATGATTGTCCGAAACAACGTGCGCCGCTCGTCATCTAATACGAATCCTATAACCAGTTCCAAGTGTTCTAGCCAGCGTATCAGTCAAGCGCAAAGGGTTCTGCATTCTGGTTGACTAGGACATCGCTCTTCACCTCCCACACACACTGACACTACCCTGACAACCCCAGAACCACGATCGGTAATGGGAACCTCAGACACATCCATAAGTTGGCAATGACGCCCGCTACGCAAAGCGAGGTCACGGGCCCTCACCTGGTTCCTCCGAAACTCAAGCCACCGTCCTCCTGTCCCATCCGGTTCCCCCTCGAGCAGGAATCTACTATGTAGGTCTCTGTAGGCTCAGCGCCACTATAAAGCGAGGATGAACAATTTGAGGAGGGCAGTCAGCAGAGCTACTTAGCAGCGAAGAAATGGGGCCCAATATCACCTGGCTTCTTGCAGAGGCGCGCAAAGTATAGAATGGTTAGAGTGGCATCGGAGGTCTGTTGTGAGAGGTCAGCACTCGGCCATACCAAGACCGTATGAGGACAGCAGTGACGATGAAACACAAATAGATGATGACATGTAGCCGAACCGCGCTCCTCTGGAGCCAGGTGAAGGAAGGGCTTCATCATCGTCAAGAAGAGGGCGTCAGCTTGCGCGTCAGGCAGCAGCGCAGCCAGCAAGTGGAGGTCCGTGGTGGCCCGTGAGTCAGCAGATAGCAGCAGTGTGGAGTCGGGAGCCAAGCGGGCCATGGGTAAAAAACCCGCCGCTTCGCAGAGTCCAAGGAAACAGTAGCAACAACAGGGGCCTCCAGCGAGGCCGAGCGGCGGCAGTAGTCACTCACGTGCGGAGCGTTGGCGGTAAAAATCCATACTCGGGAGCGAGTTGCTGAGGCAGGTTCATTGCATACAAGAACACCGGAGGAGCCGAATAAGGGTTATATTGTAGCACATCTGTGGCTAGAAGTGATAGCATCTGGAAGCCCATGGAGCTTAACGGTTGGAGCACCTTAAGCGGCCCTGCCGTCAACACGCTCGTTCAGCGTCCCCTATCCCGTGGCCTGGGAGAAACTCGTGGCTCAGATGTGGTGGATCCATCCTGCGCCGTTAACGGCGAGCAGCAACAGCAGCACGCAGAGCGCCCAAGTGTCGTCACGCATGCCATGCAGCCAGTCAAGTCTTCCAGCCACCCCTCTGCAGAAGGAGCTGATTTCTCTTTGACATCATCCTCCCGTTTCCAGATGGCTCTACCTACTCATGGCGCCAGCAGTCTGTTCAGGAGTACGAGGCGATAGCAAAGAGACAACAGTACACAGCGTCCAAACTTATACATAAAGAGCGTGCAGCACTGAACGTGCTCCTGATCCTCAGCAGAGTTTCAGTTATGGTACTTTAGATGGGATTCGCAATCCCACCCTTTACAAAATGGTGGACTCCGTGCACACGTGTCAGCGAGAACTAATGGGCTTGCGGTAGCGAGACCCCTAGATGGAGGAGTTCAAAAGCCGTAATTTTTATCATATTTCAATAAAGGCCAGTACCAGCACACTTCATAAATATGATAGAACATTAAGCGGATGGGGTCACGTCCTTTGACAGCTTAACGGTTCTGGGTTCCAAAAGGTGGAGACACAGCAGCGAGAGCGGACGTCCCTGGATCTGTAAACTACGGTCAGGCCAAGTACAATGTCCTTTAATGGCCACTGGCTGAATGTGCTTACCAGCCCAGGACACACCAACACGCTTGGACAGGAGACAAGCCCGATTTACTCCTCCACGTTGAGAGTCACAGCTGCTACAACCTGCGCCAATGTCCAGCCTCCTCCTCTCCCACCACCACCACCACTCAGCCTCCACAAGTAGCTGCTACATCACTAACCAACATGAGTAGGGCACACGGCTGTTCACGCAGTTCTAACACCTGTGATCGATTGCATCGGTCGAACGAAGTCACACAGGGGAGGAACTGCCACCCGCGGCAAATCAGAGCAGCAAGAAAATCGATGTGTTGGAGCGCTTTCCTCCCGCGCCAACCTGCAAATTCGGAAACCTGGTGGACAGGACAATGGCAAGCAAACATGGACCGTGTCCTCGCCCGCTGCAAAAAGCCAAGGCGAGGGATGGTACCATGCGGCCCTGCAATGAGCGCGCACGGTGTTCAAATCTGGTTGTGAAAAGGTTCCTGAAGTCTTCCACCACCGAGAATCTCAGCACATTCATGAAAATACGCCAGAAACTGTGGCAGCACTTTAATATCACATGTCCGTACAAAGTCAGGAACACCCTACCTCGAGTTGCAGAGCGCAGCACGGCCACCCCACAGAACACACTCTGAACACACATAGCGCGAATCTGTTTCACCCGCTGGAATTCAGCCGATGCCATGTAGTGAGTGACCGACCTGTATGAACAGAGAAAGGCCAATAATCATTTTTTAATTGATCTCAGCAGTGAGTGCCCATGGTAACCAGGAAGTACTCCTCTGTATATAACTTTGGATGTACGCAGCTATGGAAGCAGCTCATGTCGTGACACCTGCCGTTTGTTCTGAGCGTAGCCAATTCGAGGAGGCGACGTCTTATCTGTCAGTCGCCAGGACTCACGGATGATTAACGTCATGCCACTGCTTCTCATGACCTGGAACAGATGCTGAACACAACTCTGTCTGGGCAGGGGACACTGGCATGACGTGGGGCTACTACATCCTCGTGCGCACAGAGTCCCGGTGGGGGACCTGCGAAAATGAGGAGGAGGAGGGTGACATTGGAGGCAGAAGCATTGCGTCTGGTGAAAATGAGTGGAATTTTATAACCCAGGTGACAAGAACGATGGCAGATCAGGAGCAGCTGGAGTAGGAGACAGTGTGAGATAGGAAGATGAGGCAGATACTTGACCCCCAAGCACCGTGGCAGTATACCAGTGGAAATGGAAGGCAGGGATCCCCTCAGAGTCTACGTGTGCAGATGGCACCCGCACCATATGCTATATTTTGTGCCTGGCAGTGACAGCCGAAAGTCACACATCCCGGCAGAGGATGAACTTCTGACGCTCTCCACCACTAATTGGACCCCTCGCTACCGTCCAGAAATGGGAGCCTTTTTCCCAGCATATATGAGCAGGGAAAGACAAACCTCAAATACTATAGGTAAAATCCTCCGTTATTCAGCTTTCGCCGCTGCAATACGTATGTGGCACTCGACCCTCCTCTGACAGGTCGACCGGGGGGTATCCATCAGCGCAAGAGTCAACAAGTGTACTACTGATCCGCGGTTGCTGGGGTAAGGTGGTGGGGTAGGACAGTACCACCGACTTCCAATCAGTATAGACCTAAGCTGGGTCACTGATGAGCAGCTTCCTGTCACCCCGCCTGCGAGTGAGGAGGGCAGTCGCCAGTCAGCAGCAGCAGCAGACTGGAGGCAGTCCCCTGAAAACAACAGTTGCGAGAGTGGCTCTACTTGGACAGCACACTGCCACTCAGTTAGAAGATCCGCTGGAACTACTGTGCAGCATAACTGGATTGAGTATGAGGACCGCAACACATGCCGAGTTTGCAGTGGAGAAGCTGTCCTGCCCGGTCCAGTAGTGTTGCATCAGACGGTAAATGGAGGTAATTTTGTGTACTCTAGTGCTGTGCGGGGGCCATCGTTACCCCAAGGAGAACCCGCTGTACCCACAGATATTGTAGAACGACTGACCTTTGTCAAGATAAACAGGCGTGGATCGAGCCCAGGATTTGTCTCTCACACAACCAATGCCTTACAGGCCGTCATCTGGTTCAAACTACCCCTGGGTGCCTTCACCACTATCTGATGCCTGGCCCGACCCTGCACGTCTTATGCCACCATCTGCTGCCAGATTCTTCCATCTGCCTAACCAGCGAATCTTTACCAGGACTGGTATTGCCATTGCCACCCACCGTCAACACTGGCTGGTCCATTGTGCCACTCTATGACCTCACTCTGTCTGGCTGTGACTGCATGCCATGTTCCTCCACACGTGTGGTCAATGTGGCCACTGCATGCACCTCATGATGCTGCCTCCATGGGTAAAGCCGGGGTGACCTCACCTCTCAGCTCAGTTGTGCACTCTGTGGCTATCCTCCTGTTTAGCCTACCTCCCATGAATGTCATATGCGTGACACTAGTGACCTAGACCTCATGCCTAGCTGTCAGCGTGCAAGACCTCCCGCTCGAGAGCAGCTCATTCCGTGCCATCTGTGAGCTTCCTCCACTGTGTATATTAACCACCTCCAGAATGTCCATTGTGCCACAGCCTGACCTCAATCTTAGCTGCCGCCATGACCTCCGCTCCTATCAGTCATTGTGCCACTCTGTGGAGCGTAGTCCTCTCTAGTTTTAGCCCACCTCCAGAATGGCATTGTGGCCACAGCTGACCTCATGCTGCTGTTGGCCTGCCGCCGTCAACCTCCACACTGTCACTAAGTTGCCAACACTGAGCTCCAAAAATCAGCTTGCTTTTTCCGAAGCTATCGCTGGCAACGACTTTAATCAGGCTACATTCATGCTTCAGTTTTTTTTTACTGGTCATGTTTGCCCTCTTACGTGCCCAGGGAATTTTATAGTGGAAAGCGATTCACACTAAAAGCGGCCGGCAGTCATCTGCGCGTGGTCATACTAAACACTGTATGAATGAACCAAACCAAGCTCCCCTACTGCAATATTTAGGCCATGGCTCGAGCACATACGATCTAAACAGCACCCTGCAGGCTCTGTGCAGGACCTGGAAATAGCTGCTTTTTACGCGATTCGTGCCGAAGTAATTCGGAACGAAACAAATTTGTCGGAAAATTCGTCGAAGTAGAGACCGACATCGAACACTTTTAACAATTCTTGGCACCAAAGATCCTCTAATTATAATACAGACACGGAACCCTAGAAATGAATTACATTAAATCATAGGTACTCTTACATACAAGGCAACACATCAAACCATACACAAGATATTTACAATTTACACACTGTATGTACCCCAGAGATTACATTACACAATATACCCCATAGATTACTACATTACACACCGTACCCCAGAATTACATTTACACTAATACGCCCAGAGATACAACTTACAACCAAATCCCAGAGATTACATTGCTCACTATAGAGATGCCGAATTTCCATCAAAAATTCGTTTACGCGGCGTGAACTCGCCGAATTTTTCCCGACAAAATTTTGTTCGGTCCCAAATTCATTCGGGAACAATCACGTTAAAAAAAAAACAGCTATTATCCAGGCTGCACAGAGACCTACAGGGTGCTGTAGAATGACTTGTGCCATATCAAGAGAATACATGCAGGACGCAACTTGGTTTGGTCTCATACAATGTTTGTTTTTAAGTATGAAACGCACCATGACTGCTCGCCGTCTAAAGAATACAGCTTCACTATACAATTCCCTGGGCACTTAAGAGCAAAACTGACCAAAAAACTAAAGCGGGAATGTAGCCTGATAAAGTCATGGAGCGAAAGCTGGAAAAAAACAAGCTGAGAGCTCAGGGTGGGCGAACATCAGTGACATAGTGGTGGAGGTGACTAGGGCGCAGCCACAGCAGCAAGAGGTTCAGAGAGTGGCACAATGAACATTCGGGAGTGTCGAAACAGAGTAGGCCACAGAGTGGCACAATGACACAGTGTGGCGGGCACGGCAGCAGCTACAGCAGCAGCATGGTCAGGCGGTGGCACAATGACATTCTGGAGGTGGCAAACAGTAGTAGGGCACAGAGTGGCACAATGACAGAGTGTGGAAGTTACGGCAGGAGGCAAACAGTCATGAGGTCAGAGAGTGGCACAATGACACAGGGTGTGGAGGCACGGCAGACAGCACAGCATCAGCATGAGGTCAGTGAGAGTGCACAATGACACAATTATGGAGGTGGCAAAAAAGGAGTAGCCACAGAGTTGCCAACAATTACACAGCTGTGGAGTCCATGGCAGCAGCAGCATGAGGTCAGGCTTTGGCACAATGAACATTCTGGAGGGGAAAAAACAGGATAGGCCACAGAGTGACCACAAATGACCAACAGTGTGGAGTCACGGCAGCAGCAGCAAAGATGTCAGACAGTGGCACAATTGACATTCCTGGAGTTGGCAAAAACAGGAGTCGGACCCACAGAGTGGCACAATGAACACAGTGTGGAGGTCACGGCAGCAGCAGCATGAGGTCAGACAGTGGCGACTATGACATTCTGGAGTGGCAAAAATGGGAGTAGCCACAGAGTGGCACAATGACACAGTGGTGGAGAGTCACGGCACAGCAGCATGAGGTCAGCAGTGGCACAATGACATTCTGGAGGTGGCCAAAAACAGAGTAGGCCACAGAGTTGCACAATACACAGAGTGTGTGGACGTCACGTGCGGCAGCCAGCATGAGGTCAGTACAGTGTCACACATGGACATTCTGGACGAGGTGGCGCAAAAACAGAGTAGAGCCACAGAGTGTCACAATGACAGAGAGTGGAGGTGACGGCGTCTGGATCAACAGCATGAGGTCAAAGTGGCCCAATGAGACAGTTGTGAGGTGACCGCAGCAGCAACAACAGCACAGCAGCCATGAGGGTCAGAGAGTGGCACAATGCCACAGTGTGGATGTCACGCACCATCAACAGCACCAGCAGCATGAGGTCTAGAGTGCACAATGACAGAGTGTGGAGGTGGGTGGCAATACCAGTCCTGGTAAAGATGGTTGGTGGCAATGGAGAAACTGCAGCAGATGTGTGGTATCAGCGGGTGGCGTCATTCAGAATAGTGGCTGAGGCATGTAGTTGAACCCCAGAACTCATTTCTCACAGTTTTGGGTGAGGCGTCATGGCGATGTACGTCTGGACGCTAAGGAGCATTGGTGTGTGGAAATCCTGGCCGATTCCACGCCTTGATTCATCTTGACAAAGGTCAGTCGTATCTCCACATTTGGCCGTGGACAAGCGGGTTTCTCCCTTTGGGTAACGATGGTCCCCGCCGCACTGAAAACACCCGCTCTGATGCCATACTACTGGCCAGGCTGGACGCTTCTCCACTGCAACTCGGCAAGTTGCAGCCACACATCCAGTTTGGCTGCCCAGTAGTCCACGGATCTTCTTACTGGGTGGCAGAGTGCTGTCCAAGTAGGCCACGCCTGTTGATTCCAGGGTCTGCTCCAGGTCCTGCTGCCTGACTGCTGGTGACTGCCCTCCTCACTAGGCGGGTGAAGGAACTGCTCCATCAGTGACTCCAGACTTAGGTTGCTGCTGAACGAATGAGCTGCGGTACTTGCTCCTACCCCATCCACCTTCCTCCAGCAGAATCCGCAGGCAGTATTACAAGACGCTGAAAAAACCCCCCGGTCAGATCCCTGTCATAGGAGGACTGACTACTGAGGATTTCCCTATAGTATTTGAGTTTTGTCCCCCTCTCACAGCTGGGAAAAGGCTCCCATTATTGGACCGGTAGCGAGTGTCCCCAATAGGGTGGAGATAGCCAGAAGTCATCCCACTCCTGATGGTGACTATTCGGCTGTCACTAGCCATGCAATATCTCAGATGCTGCGGGCCACTTGCACAAGTATGACATCCGACGGCATCCCTGCATCCATCTATCACTGTTATACATGCCCACGGTGCGATGCGGGTCATCATGCCTCTCTTCCTCTCCTCCACCTACCTCCTCCAGCTACTCCTGCTCCTCCTCTCTTGTCACCTGGGTAGGAAATCCACTCATTTCTCCAGACAATGCTTCGGCTCCTAATGTCCTCCTCCAACTCACTCCTCCTCCTCCGAGATGTATTCCCCTCGTCTCCAGTTCCCCTTGCCCAGACAGATTTTTTCAGCATCTGTTCGAGGAAATGAGCGTGGAATGAAATTATGAAACCCGCAGCTCCCTGGCGACCTGACAAATAACGTGGCCATCCCTCGAATGGCCTCAACAAACCAGGTGTCCCACCATGAGCTGCCCTGGCTGACATCAAAGTACACAGGGGAGTACTCTCTGTCCGCCCTGGATCATCAAAAAATCGCATAATAGGCCTTTTCTCTGTTCATACAGGACGGACAACATTTGCAGGCTGAATTCCAGACCGGGTGAAACATTGGCATATCAGACGTGTGTTTGGGGAGGCCGTTCTGCCTGCGCGACATGCAACTTCGAGGAGGGTGTTTCCTGGGCTTTAATATGAATGGATGAAGTGCATGCACAGTTTCCTGCCATTTTCAGAATCCTTCTGAAGATCGGTGGCAGACCTTCAGGAACCTTTTCATCAACCAAATTGAACACCACGTGTCCATGTAGGGGCGCATTGAGACCCATCCTCCTTGGTGCAAGGGTGCAGCGGCGACCACACGATGTTTCCTCCCATTGTCGGTCACCATAGGTTCCGATTTGCAGTTGGCACGGAGAAAGCACACATCAATTTTCTTGCTGCATGACGCGGAGCAGTTCCTCCCCTGTGTGACTTCGTTCGCAGAGGCAAGCCAGGAGTACACACTGCGTGACACCTGCTTGCCCTACACATGTGGTAATGAGTGAGGGCAAGTACTTGTGGAGGCCGAGATGTGGTGGTGGTCGGAGGAGTGAGAGGAGCAGACATTGGGCAGGACCGGAGTTTTGACAACGTGGGGAGAAAGCGGCATCACCTGTTCAAGTTGTTGGTGGTGCCTGGGCAGGAAGCACATTCACCCAATGGCCTTAAAGACATATACTGCCTGACCGTATTACAGCTCCAGACAGCGTCCACGGCTCGCCGATGTGCACAATTGGAAACAAACGATAAGCTCAACCTTCTTTCTAAATATTTTATGATGTGCTGGTACTTCCTTTTTGGAATATATATTTCTGCTTTGAACTCACCATCTCGGGCTCGGTACAAGCCATAAGTTCTCTGAACGTGGCAGAGTCCATACATTTGGAAAGCGGGAGGGACTGCAGTAACAAACAACTTGGACAGGAGGCACGGTCAGGAGCCGCTGCACCTTAGGATGTGGAAGGCATACTGTTGTCTCTATGCAATCGCCGTGTCGCTGAACCAACTGTGGCGGCCAGTGTGTAGCGCGGAGCACTGAGCATCTGGAACCGGTAGATGATTGCAAAGAGAAACGCTCCCTTAATGCAGAGGTGTGGTGGAGCCTTGACATGGCTGCAAATGGCATGCGTGCCACTGGCCCTGCTGCGGCGGCAGGAATGGGACCACCACATCTGAATCCACGTTTCCTCCCAGGCCCACCGGATGGTGGACGCTGCATGTGTTTGACGAGGGCCATGGTGCCAATGTTACTCCCTGAGCCACGCTTCACTTATATATCTTGCGCACAGATTCCTACGTATAACCCATATTCGTCTCCTCTTGGTGTCTTTAGCAAAGAACTGCCAAACGCCCCCCGAGTAGCTGATTTTACCCGCCAACAGCTCCGCACTGAGTGACAACGGACTGCCACGACTGGCCTACGCTGACCCCTAGGCCGCTACTTTCTTGGACCTGCGGAAGCGGGTTTTCTACCCCGTGGCCGCTGGCGTCCCCCGACCTCACACTGCTGCTACCGGCCAAACGCTGCTACGTACATGCTGCTGACTCCACAGGCCACAAACGACCTCCACTTGCTGGCGCGCCGCTGCTTGACACGCGCAAGCTGTGACCCCTCTTCCGAGCCTGACGAATGAAGCCCTTAGCTTCACCCGCTCCCAGGTGGCGGTTTCGGCTACATAATCATCTATTTGTGTTTTCATCGTCACTTACTTGCTGTCCTCATCACCGACGTTGGTAGTCAAGGCTGACCACTCACAACATGACCTTCCCATGCCACTCTACAGCATCTATACTTTGCCGCCTACTGCAAAAAGCATGGGGATACTTGGCCCCATTCTTCGTCTGCCAAGTAGCTGCCCTGACATGCCCTCCTCAAATTGGTCATGCCTCCTATGTAGTGGCCGCTGAGCCCAGACCACATAGTAGACATCTCTACTGAGGGAACTGGATGGGACAGAGGCGGTCAAGGACAGGCTGAGACCGCTGACCGCACTCCCGGGCCATGCCAACTAAGGGTTGGGTGTCAGACTTACCACGGACCGACTCTTGGGGTAGTCAATGATATCATCTGGGAGGAAGTCGTATGACTTAGTCAACCGAATCAAGAACCCTTGTGTTGCGAACATACACACGAGCCACCTAGAATGACTACCGGCAATTCTGGCCTCACCGAGATGACCACCTGCTGCTACTCCCCTTGCTGTGCTGCGACCTGGGCCTGCTCCAGGAATGTTTGTGCCACTGCCACTCGCAGGTGAAAGGAGCCAGCACCTCTCGTTGACATACTGTCTGTTCTAAAATGTACGAGACTACTGTTTATGAAGATTTCTGTATATGATAAATAAAACACCATGTTTTTGCCCCCAAAATGAACCCAGTAACAAGCTTGGGTAAACCCTTGGATAAAAAATTGCGCTCCAAAAATGGCCAAAAAAATTTTTACTTGTATGTGTCGTTTAAAAAAAACTGTGTATTTTACTAAATCCCAAAAGCAAAAACCCAAGGCTTAATTAACCTTGGATATGAATTATGCAAAAAGGAAAAATTTGGGCTTTTTTGGGGGCCGGTGAAAAAAAAACGGTTTCTTTTAGTGACCACAACACAAAAAACAAACTTAAAATTAACCCCTGGATGTAAATTCGCAAAAGAAGGGAAGCAACCAAAAACTCCCATTTTTTGTGCGTGTTAAAAATGGCTTTGTATTTTAGTAACAAAAGGAAAAACTTGAAATTAAACTTTGGGTTAAATAAATTTAAATGTTTAAGGAAAAATGATTTTTTGGCAAAAAAAATAAATGGTTTCTTTTAGTGACCACAACAGCAAAAACAA
The DNA here is from genome assembly GCA_025379985.1 of Phyllomedusa bahiana. Lineage (NCBI taxonomy): Eukaryota > Metazoa > Chordata > Amphibia > Anura > Hylidae > Phyllomedusa > Phyllomedusa bahiana. The sequence goes on along the minus strand of JAODAL010017237.1, from coordinate 14,081 downwards.
CATTTAATTTAAAACCCAAATGGAAAAAATTTTGCGCAAAAAAATTGAGCAAAAAAAATTGAAGTGGAAATTTGGGATTGTAAAAATGCTGTTTTTTTAAATGAATAAAACAGGAAAAAGGCTTAGAAAACCCCTTTTTTATTCAACGTGCTGTGAGCAGTTTAGCTTTAAAAATTTGAATCCCCCAGCTGCGGGGCCCGCACACGGGATTCAGTTCCAATCCCCCAACAAAATCAGAATTAGAACTTTAAAGAAGAAGCAGTTTCGGGAAAACCAACCATTTTAAACCCCCCCAAAAACCCCTGAAAAAAAAAAAATTTAAATTCCCTTTAGTAAACCCCTGTGAATTTTACTTGATATAAAAGCACAAACAGGTTTAAATTTAAAAACCTTCGGATTTTTAAATTTAAAGCAAAACAGCCAAAAATTTCTTCTTTGGGGGGGAAAAAGGAAAGTCTATTTTAATGAAACAACTGCAAAAAAAATATTTTATTTTAACCCTTGGATGTAATAGCGCAAAAGAAAATATGCTGCAAACAATTCCAGCTTTTTTTTCGTGTTCAAGGGCGTTTTTTTACGGAAAGGCCAAAAACAAAAAAAATTGGGAAATTTAAACCTTTTGGGTTTTGGGAATTTTTCTACGGGAAAAATGTCTTTTTTGGCTAAAAAAAAACGTTTTCCTTTTAGTGACCACAACAGCAGAACAACATTTTAATTTAAAACCCCTGGTGAAAACTCGCAAAAAAATTTGAGAAAACCAAAAACCCCAGCTTTGTAGCGGGGTTAAAAATGGCGTGTATTTTACGGTAACAAAAAAAGAAAAATTTGTAATTAACTTTCGGTTATGAATTAATTTTACAGGAAAATTGGCTTTTTTGGCGGTGAAAAAAAAACGGTTTTTTTTTAGTGCCCCCACAACAGCAAAACAAAACTTAATTAACCCCTGGATGAAAAACCCAAAAAAATTTGAGCAACCTAAAATAAAAGTGGTTTTTGGGAAATTGTAAAAAATTCTGTTTTTTTAAAAATAAATTACAACGGGAACAGGGTTTAATAAACCCCTTTGGGGATATTCAACGTGCTTTTGAGCAGATAGAAATTAAAAAATGTATATGCACCCTGCAGTGGACGCACACTGGTTTTTCATTTTCCCCAATACCCCCCAAAATCAAAATTTTGGGGAACTTTAAGAAAACCCGTTCTGAGACAAACCTGTGACCCCCCCCCAAAAAAATCGTGTATAAAAAATTAGTTCTTTAGAAAACACTGTGTTTTTTTTATTTAATTAAAACACAAACAGGTTTTAATTTTAACCCTTTTGGATTTTAATTATGCTAAGCCTAAATTTCTTCATTGGGGGGGAAAAAGGGAAAAGTCTTTTTTTAATGAATACAAACTCAGAAAAAACTTATTAAAACCCTTGGGAAAAGTAAATAGCCAAAAGAAATATGTCCCCAAAAATTTCCAAGCTTTGTAGCGTGTTAAAAATGGCGTGTTTTTTAAGGCCCAACAACAAGAGAAAAATTTGAAATTTAAAAACCTTTGGGTTATAAATTTTTGGCTACGGGCAAAATGTTTCTTTTGGCATTTAAAAAAAAGAAAAATTTCTTTTGTGCCCCAACAAACAGCAAACCCCCCCTTTAATTTAAAACCCCGGGTTTGAAAAATTGCGAAAAAAAATTTATGCGCCAAAAAATTTAAAACCAGTTTGTACTTTTTTTTAAAATGGGGGGTTTTTACATACACAACAACAGAAAAAAATTTTAAATTTTAACCTTTCGGTTAGGAATTAGCTAAAAAAAATGTCTTTTTTGGTGGGGGAAAAAGCGGTTTTTTTTAAGGGGACCAAAAACACAGAACAAAATTAAATTAAAACCCCGGGGATTTTAAATTCCCCAAAAGAATTGAGCAACCAAAAACAAACCCCCCCTTTTTTGAAAGCGTGTTACAATGGCGTGAATTTTACGGTACACAACAAGAAAAAAAAATTTGTAATTAACTTTGGGGTTTTGAATTTCCCTACAGGAAAAATGTTTTTTTTGGCGGTAAAAATAAATGGTTTTTTTTTAGGGGGAACCACAACAGCAGAAAAACCTTTTAATTAACCCCTGGATGAAAATTTGGGCCCAAAAAAATTGGGCAACCAAAAATTTAAAATTTGGTATTTGGATTTTAAAAACGCTGTTTCTTTAATGAATTAAACAAGGAAACAGGCTTGAAAACCCTTTTGGGAAAATTTTCCCAAGTTTGGTGAGAGATAAAGCTTTAAAAAGGGATATGCAGTTTTCAGTGGACGCACCTAAAACTTCAGTTCCAATACCCCACAAAACCCAGAATTAGAACGTTAAGAGAAAAAGTTCTGAAACAAGCTGTGACCCCCCCCCAAAATCGCTGTATAAAAATGAGTTTTTTAAAAGAGATATCATAAGAGCCGTGCAATCCTTTCCCTAATCGTACAGTGAAGGGATGAGCTCCCAGCTTTTGGCCCGGATTTAATAGTGGGGTGATTTCCAGTCCCGCTGGTCTTGTTTGGCTTCATCTCTGCACATGTCTGTAGGCTATGCCCTTCTTCCCCCCGAGTTTTTTTTCCCCATGTATCCCCTTTGCTCGCAGCCATTTTTTTGAAAAAACACACTTCGTTCACGCAAAACCCCAAATTCGACTTCTTCAGAACCGAATTTTTCCCCGAAATTCTAAACGAATTCCACTTCATTAGAATCAATTCGCCCATCTCTACTCACTATCCCTCAGATTTAATTACATCCCTTTACCCCAAAATTACTTTAAATTCAGTCCCCCGAGATTAATTACACTGTACCCGAGATAAGTTTACACCCATACCCCAGGTTTTATGCATTACTCACTGCCCCCAGAGATTACTATATTACACACGTCAACGGGATTATTTTACACCATACCCCAGCCCCATTACATTACTCACTGTCCCCCAAGATTACTGAATTTTCCCCACTGTACCCCAGATATAACGCATTTTTTCCCCGACCCCTAAAATTACATGACACACTGTACAACAGAGATTATATTACCCCTACCCCAGAGTATTACATTACACCGCCCCAAAGACTACTTTAGAAAAGGGTAACCCGGTAATTGTGGTGTATACATACATATATTGAACACAGACACTACATTTAGGGTTTTTCACATACGGTTTATTAGTACTGACAGTGTCATTTGCTTTTTGGGAATTTTGGCGCTTGCAAACTTAGAATTCTGATAGCAAACGACCAGTGCCTGGAAAAAATTTCTGCCTCCACCTTTAGTGCTCTTATGCAAAAATGCCTCGAAGAATACTTTGTGGGCTGACATTTCCGCTGAAAATACTGAAGTAAAATCAGTGTCATCTAAACAACAACACTGTTTTTCATAGGGTAAATTTAAAATCAGTTTCCTGCTGGATTGGATTTGGGTTTGAGGAGATCCAGCCTGAATGGTCCCGAATCGCTTCTATTTAAATTTGCATAATGTACCCTTAAGGCATGTTTACAGGGTTTGAGGGCGTACTGTGTGCTTGTTTAAAGCGGGTGTTTTTAAAAAATTTGCTTGGCCGTCCCCTTCTAAAATCTGTGGGGCTGGCCCCATTCACTTTATTTTCCACGGCAGTAAGTCAGGGAAAAAGTGAAAGGCTAGTCACATGGTGTACAGTAATACACATTTTAATATACATACATACCCCACATCCACACAAACCCTACACCCTTTTCCCCCCCTTACCGTATACTGTTTTTCTGGATGTTTGGCATTTGGAGGAGCTTCCCTTTTTATCTGATGAGGGGTGAGCATAGGGGATGGGTTTTCAATGGAAGGGAAAGATTCGCCCCAGATTTCAGAGGTGGGACTGTGAGCGCGTTTGATTGATAAAGTAATCCCCGCTGACTCCTGGGTTTCCAATCAGCGTGCTTCACTTGCACTGACACTTTAATTGCCACCTACTCTGTCCCCCCCAAAATGCACAGAAATATAGAAGACAAAGGGGGTTTTAAATTCTTCTCCCCTGTGCTCTGCTCTCCCCACTTACGTATTTCATGCTTTTTTTGGATTATTTTTTTTTTGAAGTGGTAAAAAGTGGGGGGGGGACCGTACCCCACCCAGAAAAAAGTGGTGGGGACCAGTCCCCTCTGTATCCCCCTAAAGTTACACCTATGGATACAACTGTAACAAACCCACAGATTTGAGAAGACAGATCTATACTGCTTTAGAGGTGTTCATTGAGGACTGACTGTATTGGATACAACTGCAACAAACCCCCAGCTGTGAGAGGACAGATCTGTGCTCTGGAGGAGTTCATATAAGACTACATACAACTGTAACAAGCCCCCAGCTGTGAAAGGACAGATCTCTGCTGTTTTGAATGTGTTCATCGAGGACTATCTGTACTGGATTCAACTGTAACAAACCTCCAGCTGTGAGAGGAGAAGAGATCAGTGCTCTGAGTTCATAGAAAACTGTCTAGTTTGAATGCATGGCTGTGATATGTAAACAAACAGCTCTTACAAAATCAGACTACATATGGAGAGGAATGACACAGTGACATGTGTGGTGGAATGCAGATAGAGAAGGGGGAAGAGCAGGGATGTGCTATCCCCTCCCACTGATCTCAAACACACTGACTCGGGAGTGAGCACGATGTCATCCCCCTTCAGTTAAGAAACACCCATCTGGGAGGGGAAGAACCACCCCTGGATTTGAGGAACTGAAACTACAAGAAACTACAATAAAACAGACGAACTGATGAAGTGATAAATCCCATTTAAGGTCCTGGTAGGTGGTCACAAGTATCTAGAGCCATGCTGATTGCAGTGCATCCCAAAGCCGCTGGAGGGTGCATGGAGCAAGATCTAGACAGTAAACACAATGGCCCACATGTATTAACGCCGTCTAAAAATTAGACAGTGTAAACTTAGACAGGCAGTCTACAAATGCACCAATTCTTCAAAGTGGCTCATGCTGCTTTATCAATTGGTGCAGCTTTTGAATTGTTTTACATTTAGACCAGTGTTTTTGGCTGAATTTTTAGGCACATTTGGTGCAGATTTTGGAGCCACATGTCACATTGTATCCATGTCCCTTTCCAGTAAGCCACGCCCACCATCACACCCACTTTTCTTGACAAAATGGCCAAATGTCGAGCAGTGTGCAGGAAATGTCTTAAGTCCACATTAAGTGCCAAAATTATGTCACTTTTTTGTACATTTTAATACACTTTTCTGGCGCATCCACATTAGTAAATGCAGGCCAATGTTCATGGGGTTCTCACAGATGCTCAGTTGAGTTCATGTGTGGGTAATTAAAGGGCCTTGGTAGTACTTGGAAGTCTTAGACATGGTCTTACAACCAATATGTCATTTCTAGCCTTGTGACATGTCACATTGTCTTGCTGGAAGATCCCATCCACCAAAGTGATAACAGCATGCATGTGTGTATTTGATCTGCAAGGATAGATTTACACCCAAATACTGTAAGTTAAGCATGAATTCCACATGGAAGAGTGGGCCCAGAGAATGCCACAAAAAGTATTCTGCAGACCTTAACACTTCCACCACCAGCTTGTGTTCTTCCAGTAATAATTGCACAGTGTCTGTTTTCTGATGTTTCTCTCTTGATATGACAATCTTTATCCATTTAATAAAGCATTAAATGTGAGTAATAAATATCAGCAGAAGTCCATTTCTGATACTGCTGTGGAAACTAAAGCCTTTTCTGCCAATGCAGCTTTGTTTGCCAAGGTGTAGCGACCATCCTTTTGTTTTGTGCCCCATTTACAGTAGGGTTTGCTAAACTTTTGTTTAAGACACATGTCTGGTAGCCTCCTGTTCATTGTGGGGGTGTGCAGCTTTGTGCACTTTTGAAGCTGATGTTCACCTTTTATTTTGTGCCAAAATTTTCACGTTGATTATTCACAATGGTGCCATTTGTCCACTCATGATACACTTTCCCCAGAGCAGCACATAAACAGTTCACAAATTGTGCAGTTTCAGAAACACTGTCATTCTTGTCCTGAAAGCCAATAATCATCTCTTTTTACAACTCTGATAAATCAAATCTTTTACCCATGACAGCAATGAGGGATATGTGCACAGTCATCCAATCACACACTTTATATACCCACCAAGCCAGCTCACCACATGTGACATCCTTCATGAGCTACAGCCTTGTCAGAAGAGGAAATAGACAAAATAATGTGATTCGACTGTGTAATATTTCTCTTAAGTACATCACTTTACATTAGATAATCATGTATAAAATACATCTATCAATACATTAAGCCAAAAAGCTAAATATTTTAATAATAATGTAATATAGCGTACTAATACATTGTACTATGCAACTAAGTATGTATGTACTGATATGTAGAAATGTATACATATTCGCATATAGTATTAGACTAGTTTTTAAAGTATTTAAACTGCAATGTGAAACTACACCTTTCATCTGCTTGTCTGGCCCTGGGCAGACAATAGTTGCCTTGATATGTGCATTACAATGCCTCTTAGTAGATAGAGAATGAAATTGAAGACCAGAGAATGCCTGGCAGGCAAAATAGAAGCCAGCCGCTATGCACCAAATTCTTAAGGAGTTTAGTTTCCGCTTCAGCTCAGCTTTCCAGCTCAGTTAATACACCTAAAGAAAATAAACTGTAATCTTAGAAGACCTTGAATACCAGCTGAATTACCCAGTTCTTGCAATTCAAACATGCATATGTACCCTTCAACATGCTCAGAAGTGGAACTTTGCCATAAATATGTTCTGTATTATGAAGAATACAATACGTAATAATTTAAGCTTTTGATTGCATTCCTTAGCTCTTACCATAGTATTACAATTTGAAGTTAAATTGTCATTATATGCTTTTTAACATGATTCCACTTTTTGACCATTAAGTACTATAATCCTGTCAGGCTGAACATTAAGACATTATATTTAATTTTCCTAATGCTGATAATAAAAGAAAGACATTCAGATTTTTTTTATTATATTGTGCATGGAAAGCATCTTATCTTGACCCAAAGTAAACTTTCATTGTTGCAATTCAGGCTGTGCCAGCACTTATTAAAAATCCCAACCCTTAAGGTTTTCCTCTTTCCTTCCTTTCTTTATATTCCAGTTCATGCTCCTTTCTTCCCTACTGAACAAAAAGTCTTCTACCCCCTCCCTTACTGTAGGTAAGATAATAATTTGTGAACTTTTTATTATTCATTCAATAGTGCTTTCTGCCAATACTATAAAAAGAAATATATAAAAATCATATACTTATAAGATTGAAACTTGATGGACATATGTCATTTTTCAACCATTACTATGTAGCTAAATATTCGTAACAAATGTTGCATCTCTTCTCTATATGGTGATACTAAAATTACATACTATATACCTATTTCATCCATGTGTTAATTATTAAGGCGAGAACCACATTGGGTGTTTTGGGGTTCTTCGAATTTGCTGTTGGTGACTACAGTGAAAGTGTAAAATAAATAGAATTTTATCCAAATAATTCATGTTCCACATTTAACATGGCCATTAATTTCATTTTATTGACTTCTCTAAGGGCAAAATTGCAGAGTAAAGCACATTGCAGTACAAAGTGTGGTTTTTCCATATTAACAATTCTAGGAGAATTCTAGTTTGAGTTAATTTCTAAAAAAAATAATAAATTACCCCAAATTGTTAATGTCATATCTCCAGCACGTTTTTTTCCTGGCTTTTTAGCTGTGGGTTCTACAAGAACATTTTATTGTTTTGCATGTGCGTCATATTTGGATTGCAAGAATGAGACTGGATTCTTATATGTGAAATCAGAAAAGTCTTTCCAAAAGAAGACATTAAGATCTGATGAATACCTCAGTCCAAAATTGAAATTCATAAAATCTTATGAATTAAAAATTAAGGGCCTCTTGTATGAAAACTGTCTTGGTGTAAGACTTTCATTGCTGCCCATAACAACCAATCAGAGCACCCCTTTCATTTTTTCAGAGCACTATAGGAAATGAAAGGGGGCTCTGTTTGGTTGCTATGGTCAACAAAGAAAGTGTGAGGAACCAGTAAGATGCACACAAGTAGACACCGACTAAGTGAGGCCCTGACGCTGTTCTCAACCCACTGTCCATACCTTTTGGGGGCTGCCCGACTCCTTAACAGGTCGGCCCCAACCGAAGAATGCGAGATACACTTAACAGACAAGACGCAGACAAAACATACACTAAACACCAAAAGGTGAAACTAGCCAGGTCAGCAATAGTCGGGAGAAGAAGTACAGAATCACAAGATCAGAGGAATAGTCAGTAAGTATAGCCAAGGTCAAGTAACAGGTAAAGCAAGAAAGAGTGACAGGCTAGCTTACAGGCACAAAAGGTAACTAGTATAGCTGGCAAGGAGAAATGGCACAGGAACCCTTTTATAACAGACCAGAGAACAAAGAACAGAGGTAGAAGCAACAAAAGACTGGGTTGGAATACAAGGCTGTCAATCAAAAAGACTTGCAAGGAAATAAGTTAACTAGCTGAGTGCTGGAGGACACTGACTATGGGTGTTGGCCAGGAATCAATTAACAGAAAGAGTATGAAAGTGTTTACACTGGTGAAAACAAATAAAAAGAAACTACGGCCGAAAGCGTGGTTTTTGTTGTAACAGCAGTGGCCGGCGACCAGGACTCAAAGCTGGGGGTATGTCAGGCACAATCATGACATCACCCACCCCATGAGGGGTCACCGGACCCTCATCAGACCCTCCAGATTTGGAAGGGTAGGCTTGGTGGAATTTTTTACCAGCCTGGGAACATTCAGATCTCTAGCTGCCACCCACACCTGCTCCTCAGGACCATACCCCTTCCTATGCATTTTTTCAACAACGACTTACGAAACACTGGGTGAATGCAAAGTGAACCAGGACGTCGCAATCTGAATGATTTCCATGATGAGAAAGGGACCAATAAAGCGTGGAGCAAATTTGCTGATGGGACTCAAGAGATTTTTTGTCGAGAACCACACCTTGTCACCAACAATATATTCAGGTCCGGGTCAGTTTTTTTTGTTAGCATTTGCATTATTATTATTCGCATTATTTGATTTGTTTAAGTTTGGCATTTCTTAGAGTCTCAATAGTCCTAGCCCAGACTGTGCACATTCGATTAACGGTGGATTTTATTGAGGAAAATTTTGATTCACAACCTGTAGTGGCGGAATACCTGGGATGTAACAGCCCCTCTGAAAGTTGTCGGGGAACCTTTGCCAATAGCACAGGTCTCACAGGCAATAACAAATTCCAAGATAGCCACCAATAAGTATGAGATAACAAGTAGCCAGTGCTCGCGATACCTGAATGACCGGACAAAATGGACCTCCTTCAATACCTTCAAACGGAGATGACATGGGACAAAGAGCAATCGAGGACATTAGATCTGAAGTCAAGTTGGCAACAACTCCTGGAGAAAAGATATTTTCAGGTTCCTCATCTGGGACATCGCAGGCACCAAAGCTTCTGGATAAGGCATCAGCCTTAACATTTTTTGTCCCTGGACGATAGGTTACCACAAAATTAAACCTAGTGAAAAAAAGCCCATCGTGCCTGACGGGGGTTCAACCTTTTAGCATTATCAAGGTACAGCAAATTTTTATGATCCATTAGTCACTTTCTGTCTGGCGCCCTCCAGAAAGTGTCTCCACTCTTCAAAGGCCCATTTAATTGCCAGTATTCCCTGTTACCAATATCATGGTTAGTCTCAGCAGTGGAGAACTTTCTGGAGAAGAAGGCGATGGGACGGAGGTTGGTAAATGGTTCAGCTCCCTGAGACAGGATGGCCCCTACTCCCTTCTCAGAGGCATCAACCTCCACAACAAAAGTGAACAGTGACCAGGGCTCAGAACTGAGGGGCTGTCAGGCACATTCATGACATTTCCCCCACTCCCCTTATGAGGGGTCACCGGGCCCTTAGACTTGGACAGTGTTCATTCATGAGGCCCTAAGCTCATTTTTACTTCTGCAGCTGGAACTGCCAATTCTTTGTTGTATACACAGCAGCATTCTATAAAAGAATGGATATGACATACACTATTTCGGTAGCGGGATATATCTTCAGGTCACTGCCTGGAGTTGACAATTACCCCTTTGAGGGGTGGAAATGTAGCCTGTATTGTTTTGGGTGATTAAATTTTCTGAATATTGATGGTGCTGCTTTTTCTTCATTTAATACTTGTGCAGTGCTATATCCTCTACTAACTTCTTTTTGATTTTGCCTCTCACAACCAGTATTTCCTGCACTTCCAAAGTCATTCATTTTTCAAACTTGTCATTTATCTTTTTGTTATCAATCCAGATAAATTAAAGACTACATGCAAGTGCCTTTGGTATGTCAATATGATCTACCAGGATTGGCCTAAATTCCTACGCACAATGTAAAATTGTTATATACAGTACATTTTTATGCAAAACTATCATCCGACTGCCACTTGCTGTGGGAAGATATGCCCAAGTTAATGTCCAACCTTTATAACAAGCCTTATAGCATAACTTGGAATATTAATCAAGCCAAACAACTATTGATAAACAGTTGTTTTGAGGCACTTGACCATCATTACAGAGCATGGTTTTAATGGGGTACATGCTCCTCTCTTAGAAGGATATTAGTCAAATTGTTACTAGTCAAACAATCATTAGTAATTACATATTTTGTCATACACTGGTAAGTTGGTAATTATCATTAATATTTTCCGGAAGGAAGACTGCGCACTAGAAAATTTGAATACCAAATAAATTTTTTCCCATAAGAAATTAATAAAATTTAATGAATCTTTTCAAGACTGCCAGGTAAGCCTTTTTATAAAAAAAAATGTAGTAATGAGGTTGTAAAATACTAACTAAATATTTAAAATACACAGACATAAAAAACAATAATGATTTTAAATAAATTGTTAACTTCATTATATCTGTATTGAGAAGAATTCATGACGGTGTTGGTGGTGGGGAGGAGACACATTATTGTGTGGAAAGGGCCAAAAGCCATAAAATGTTAACATTTCGTAGATCAAATGTTAAAGACACAATTCATTTGCATGCAGTATTATTCCATACTGCTTGACCGTACAGGGCACATACAGGACTATCACTTTCAAGAAGTGCTATGACTTCTGACTGGCAAATACTGACACATCGCCTTGTCCATATAAGGCACATAAAGGACTGCCACTTTAAGAGGTGTTCACACAGGGCAAATACAGGATTTCCACTTTAACACTCCCCTGGCCAAACATTCTATTCTATAGATCTATGAACCATCACACTCCACAACTTGGCACTAGCTGCGCCACACACAACCCGATTGAATGCTCCACAGAGGTAGGTACATATTGCACCAGAATCGTGTGCTGCAGCAGAAATGCACCAAACTGTCGTAAATACATACCAGTTCCAAAGTGGCATGGCCGAGACAAATTTTGCCACATTCAATGTTTGGCGCATAGACTGCGAGACACTTTCTGACATACAGTTGGATTGTACACTATTAAAAAACCAAGGTAGAACTGTCGAGTTGGCACTAGGTTCATACATGTCACCCTATTAGTTGTATCCACATTCTTCAGATTAAAAGACATGATAGAAAGGTATCCAAATGCTAGATGTATTGTACAACACTCCTCAACAGTTGCATAAATTGTATCTGGGTAGTTATATAGCCAACAACTAATGCATCTTTGATGAGATAGTGATATACTTAAATTAATTATGGGACAAATTTTGCTTTTAAGAAATTTAAATATGGATGAAGTAACAAAATGATAGAATTGGTCAAATGCAGACAACACGGAGAAGAAATATGCATGCTAGAAAAAACAGACAAACTGCAGATGGATCTACAACTACTGACACATCGCCTTGTCCATATAAGGCACATAAAGGACTGCCACTTTAAGAGGTGTTTACACAGGGCAAATACAGGATTTCCACTTTAACACTCCCCTGAGAGTCTTACAAGAGCCATAACTATTTTATTTTTAATGTACAGGAATTTAAGGGCTTTTTTTTGTAGGACAAGGTACACTTTTGAACGATGTTGTTGACCCCACCATACAATATATTGGGAAACTGGGAAAAAAAAAATCGTAGTGAGGTGAAATGTAATAAAAACGTACTTGCACAATGTTTTCAGGGCTTTTATTTTTATGTTGTTCACTCCTTGGTATAAATAATGTATTATCTGTAATTTGCAGATTGATATGAATCAAGCAGTAATAAATATGTAGGGTTTTCTTATGGTTTAAATCTTTAAAAAAATCCAAACATTAAACCCACTACCCAGGACCTTACTGACACTGGTAAGAGACAGAGGAGAGAGAGGTGGGAAAAGATGGTCCTAAACTTGTGTACTATAAGAAGAGATAAAATCGTCTTTATCTCCTGATCAAAGAAAAATCAAAACTGCAATGTGTTCAGCAATAGTCTTTATTTACCTTTCTCAACATAATAAAGAATAATCATTATGGTGAGAAGATCACTTTAATCTCGAGATGAAAGGGTTTGGATACTGAGTAGACAGAGTACTACAACCGCCGAATACTGAGGTCTGACTGTATTTGTGTTCATAAGGATGTGTTGTGAAGCATAAGCTCCCACAGAAGAATCTATGCTTAAATATTAAAGAACTAAGAGAACTTTACTGAATGCCATTTACAGGGAACTTTCACATTGAAACTGCTATCTGATGTGTAGGCAGAATGTTATAGAGAAAGGAGCTGACAATTGATTAAGTTTTCTTTGGGAAAGATCCAGCAGAAAATGAGTTTATTCTTTTAACTTGTTTTTTTTCTAGCTTAAAGGAGTTGCTCATTACAACTTTCACCCTGCTTTAATGTGCGGCAAAGGATTTTTGTTTTAGGGGCCCCTTTCTTGTCTGCCTCTTTCCTCCCTTTTCCCCCCCCTCCCCTCAGCACCAGAAAGTCCCTCCATAACTTTTTACAGCGGGGGGGAGGGGCGAGGGGTTTTGCCAGGTAACCCTGTGTGTCCTGCTAGGTCTGCTGCAGGCTTTTGATTTCCCACTGGAGAAGGAGAGGGCTGTTTATGAGTGTGGAGCCAGAGGTCTGTGAAGCTGGTATCTAATGCAGAGCGGGGGGGATGAAAAATGTTCTTTTCCCCTGTTAGCATACAAATTCCACTCTCCGCAACAAAAAAAACCCCTTCAGAAAAACAAGGGCAGCTGTGAAGTGATTACTACAATAATTTCACTATTACAGAAGAAAGGAAGCGTTCACATGCCCCCCCTGATCTGTTCATAAGTATAGTAGAGCTCCCCAGACAATATGATTATAGTAACACACTTCACTGCTGTCAGCCTCACCTCTGCTCTCTTCAAACGTGTGAGAGCAGGGGAAGCAGGCACAACAGGGTTAATAGGCAGCACAAACAGAAGCCCGGCCCCCTCCTTTTCCACTTCAGAAGATACTGGCTTGAAGGGCTTGTGTTCTGCCTGTATTCAGAAACGATGAGTCACCAGCATGACAGCCGTGAGATAAAGATCAAAGGTCGTGCTTAGTGAATTTTAGGGTTTGCACTACTACTAACAGGGATAACTCAAAATCAGTAGGACATTTGTAAGAACATATATTTAAAGCTGCTTCTTTTTAAAGACTTTTATTAAAACCCAATCATTGTAGCGAGAAACCCCTTTTTAAAGGGGTCCAAGAGGGCTTTTCGGGGACTGAAACAAACTCTTTTTGCACCTGTTAAAAAAAGTGCCCCAAATTTCTGATTACACTGCCCACTGGACTCCTTAACTCAGAATAAGCAAGGATTTAAATAAATAAATTACAAGTTCTACTGAATCTTTCCCCACAAGATTTCCATTGGACTCCTTAACCCAGAATAAACATGGATTTAAATTTCTAAAAGCTCCAATAATTTTTTCACAACATAACTATATATCAATCTGCTCTATAACATGCTGCCTGCAGATCAGATAGCCTGTTCAGTGTGACAGATTCCCTTTAAGAAACCCGTAAAGAATGGAAGACCTCCTGAAAGTTTTTAGACACAATTTTTACTTTTTTTTTTCATGCTTTTGGCCCCCAAAAATT